>CM040241.1:232336785-232384990 GCA_022545495.1 Chrysanthemum lavandulifolium | reverse complement strand
TCAAATTTATGTTGATGATATTATCTTTGCCTCGTGACCCTAATGAATGTGATCGTTTTTCTATGGAGATGGGCTCCAAATTTCAAATGTCAATGATGGGACAAATGTCATTTTTCTTGGGATTACAAATTTCACAAAGTCCGGAGGCATTTTATAAATTAATCTAAATACGCTAATGAAATCTTAAAGAAATTTGGATTTACCTCTAGTGACCCATTGACACTCCTATGGTGGAGCGTACAAAAGCGGATGAGGACCACTCGGGGATCATAGTAGATCAAGCGAAATATTGTAGTATGATTGGATCACGATGTACCTCTGACCAGTGAACGAGACATTTTGTTCGATGTATGCATGTGTGCTAGATACCGGCTAAGCCTACCAAAAATCACTTTGAAGCGGTTAAGCGGGTCTTCGGTATCTCCAAAGAACCATTAACATGGGACTTTGGTATCCGAAGGATTCCGGTATGTCTCTAACGGCCTATGCAGATGTTGACCATGCAGGATGTCAAGATACACGTCAAAGCACGTCGGTGGTGCTCAATTTTAGGTGACAAGCTTGTAAGCGGTCTTCAAAGAAACAAATGAGCACTTCCATATCCTCTGAGGCTGAATACATAGCCATGTTATCTGTTGTGCTCAAATCTTATGGATGAGATCCCAATTATCGACTATGCTTTGTATTCAACAAAGTTCCTATGTATTGTGATAACAAATGTGCCATTGCTCTCTTCGCAACAATGTTCAACACTCTAGAGCAAAGCACATCGACATTCGACATCATTTCATCGGGAAAAAGTTGAAAACGGTGTGGTTGAACTATACTTGTAAGGAGTGAATATCAACTAGCAGACATCTTCACCAAAGCTCTTTCTCGAGAACGCTTTGAGTTTATTCTTTCACGACTAGGCTTAAAAAGCCTTCAACGAAGCGCTCAAACGTCTTGAGGAAGGCGTCGAGGAGTAAAGGTGTTCGACTCTATCTTTTCTCGTGTATATATCTTTTCAAAACCAAAATACAAAATATAAAACCAACAAAACAAAAATAGAAAAATATAAAACTTTTCAAAATCCATAAAAATTAGAAAATCTTGAAAATCTTCAAAAAAAAAAAAAAAAAAAAATTGTTTATTTGCCATGTCTTTCTTGTCGGTTCGATAACATCTACGGACTTTGAGTTGCTACTCAAAGAATGGCACGAGTCTCTAGATGAAGTTCGAATCTTAAAAAAAAAAAAAAAAAAAAAAAAAAAAAACGAGATGGAGAAAAATGTTGGTTTATTGTCATTTGCATACGGTAACCGCTTTTCAAAGAAAGAACGAGCCATGCTTTATCATGTTTTTCAAATTTCATGCTCGATTCTATAAACATTTATCATTATCTAATGAAAACTAATTGCTTTGTAAAATAACTTTCGGACTCAAGTTTGAAAATCATCGGACCTAAAAGTTTGTCAAAATATCTATCTCTCGATCAACAACATATGTCGTTGATTGAAGGGAGAATGATTTCAATTAAATCAAAGGTTATTTGCCATACAATTGTTTTCAAAAGATAATCATGCATGTTTAATCAATGGAGTTTAAAGTCTCAAAATCCGATCCTTATCTGATAAAAAGTTTTCACAATCAAGTCACAATCCTCCTTAAAAGCTTTCAAAATCAATTTAAATCTACAAGAGATCACAAATCTCAAAGGATTTGATAATTGTGATCGGGGGAGAATTTGTGATTTAAATTGGACTTAAATTGATAATTCAGTAAATGGTTTTATAAGGATGTACATGCTCTCCTTCCCACATGTGCCAAATGATTTCAAATTTTCCATGCACATGTTGAGGGGGAGCATCTATCTTAAACCACAAATATTTAAAACGTGATCAACTTATCTCATTGTGCAGTCTTCTCCTAAGATGTGCAAAACAGTCTCAAATATCTATGCACATATTGAGGGGGAGCAAGCTTATGAAAACCTCATCCTTCTCAAAAATGCTTTATCTACTTGATTTGATTAGGGAAGTGATGTTGATATTTTTTAGTAAATGGTAATCAAAGAAGTTAATTCTTTCTCTTGCCTCCATGTGCAAAACGATTTCAAATACTTGATGCACATGTTGAGGGGGAGCTCTTGTTCTAAAAATATCAAAAACAATTCAGGTACAAAATGCTTTGATAATATATCACAAGTATCTGGATTGATTTTCAAATGGTTTTCAATTGGTTCCAATGGCGATGAACAATACCAAATAGACCGACCAACTTTACTTTCGTGATGGTGATATAAGGATGATAAGGAAGGTATTTGTTCCCATGATCCGCCAGAACCGGAGGGATCTACCGAGGACAATCCACTAGTTAGTATAGAAGTCCTTAGGTATGATGATAAAAGGAGAAAAATGAGATATGGGAAGAGTGCGGATTGAGACGAGCAAGTCTTGGATTAAACCCAACAAGGTTCTTGCTATGAAGTCTCGGTAAGCTTGAAGGGTTGAAGAATGAAAAGAATTGAATGAGAAAGGGTGAAAACAAATAGCCATCCAATTATACAACCTTAGGGTAGAAACCGGGTTCAATTCATTTGCTACTTGGTGGTTACCAACGTAACATCGGTATTGAAGACAAGGCGTCATGGACCCGGTGGACGTAATGCACTTCAACTTCCCAAACCACTCAAGTTCCTCTTAAAAGGACTTGTTTCATTCTCACGGGAACCTACATTATCTATCGACTTTCTCTTAGAGATTTGTTGGGATATGAAAAGTCTTGAAGATATGAAAGTCTTGAAGATATGAAAATCTTGTAAGTCGCAAAATCTTGGAAGAAGTCAAAGAGTCAAAGTAATCTTGCTAAAGACAAAGTCAAAATCTTGCAAAATGAAGTCAAAGTCTTGCTAGAACAAAAGAACTGTTATATTCGTTTATGGAAAGAATTGTATTCTATGTTTAGATTACTTGTCGTACAAGGTTACAAATTGTAAACCGACTAGGATATCCTTGAGCCTATAAAAGGACTCCTAGATTGGCATTAGAGGTAGGATTTCAGAAAAAGAGTTTTAGAGTTTACGAATTAGAGTTTAGAGAAAAGTTCGATTAATCTTAGAGTTGTATTAGAATATCTGCATAATAAGCAGATTTAGAGTTTATTATAAAAGTTATTCTTCTTAGCTTTGTTAAGTAAATTCCGCGTACTTGATAAAGATTGCTCAGTGTTTCTTTGTTAATAACTTAGGATTTATCCGAGGTTATTAAACCTTAACAAGCTAGTTAAGTTAGTTTGATTAAAGTATATCGATCCAACAAGATTGTTGATATTGAAGAAGGAGACCCTCTCCCTAGTCTCCGATACAGGATCCAAATATGCACAAATTGAGTCTAGAGCCACGAGATCATCAATAAATCTCCTTAGGACACTTTCAATGAAAACTCTCTGTTTCACACAATGTGGAAAGAGATGTGGAAAACTAGAAGGGGGGGTTGAATAGTTTTACCAATTAAAACTCCCTTTTAAACTATTTAGATCGACTTATGTCAATCTATTTGGTCGTGTGTGTTGGATGTTGATAAACAAGCATATAAAGATATGTAATGAAAAGATAAGAGTAAGAAGCACAAACCACAACGCGAGTATTTATAGTGGTTCGGCTACAAGGACACCTTCCTTGCCCTACTCCACTCACCGAGTCACCTACTCGAGAGTTTGTAATCACTACACCAATCTCCTTATGGTAGAGAAGCCTTCACAACGATAAACAACCTTTTACGGTACAAAGCTAAATACCGAGTTCTTTCACACCAAGGCGAAACACACCTAACACAACGTCGCCTACCCTTTATACGGTGCTAGGCTAACCACCGAGTTCTTTCACACCTTAGGTGAACTACACCTTCACAACGTCGCCTACCCTTTATTAGGTACTAGGCTAAGCACCTAGTTCCATTGCAATGGAGGAACTACTACCACACTACACCAACGACTAATCCCAAAGGAGATCTACTCCTTTACAACATCATCAAGGACATCAATATCCTTGGATCTAATGCTAGTCTATCTAGTACATGAAACACACCATATCGAATGTACATCTAAGGCACCTTTCACTAATGCCTTTGATTAGATCTATAAGACACCTTTCACTAATGTCTTTGATTAGATCTACAAGACACCTTTCACTAATGTCTTGTGTCTTCACTTCTAAGCACCTTTCACTAATGCTTCTTGTCTTGACTTCTAAGCACCTACCACAAGTGCTTATCTTATAGGCGATAGATACCCTTCACTAATATCTTCGTCTTGACACTTGAGACATCTTTCACTAATGTCTTTAACACTACGCTTCTTTGAAGAAAAAAGGGATCATCAACAAGAGGACTTCAATAGCCTTGATGATGAGGAAGCTTGGCAACTCATGGACTTGAGCTTGCTCGACTTCAAAGGTGGTGATCTTCCCTAAGAGGAACCTACAAGATCACACAAAAACAAAACTACAAACATAGATCTCTTGGATCTATGGTTAGTGAATTTAACTCGGGGAGAAAGTATGTTGGGAGGGTGAGATCTAATGAAGAAATGGCTCACTATTTATAGAGGAAAAACCTCTGTTTCCCCGGATCCCACGGATCCCTTCCACTTGGGATCCGGCTAGCACAAAGCTAGGGATCCGTGGTCCGCTCCTCTTTGCCCATGGGTATTTTGGGTTATGGGTCATGGGTCATGGGTTATGGGTTGATCCATGGTTTTCAATCTAGATACAATGTACCTTAAGGATACATTGAACTTGTGTAAGTGGTATATATAAAACCATGGGTTATGGGTCAAAAACCATTTGCTAGTTTTTATCTTTTTAGTATATACTTACTTTTACCCATTTTAGTATCTACTTGTTTTTACCCATTTTAGTGTACTTAATATAAGTATGTATTAACCCAATATGTAAACACTAGTTGTTGTACATATGTATCTAACTCATAGAGTTACTTACACTTGTTAAGCCAATATGTAAACACTAGTTGTTGTACATGTGTATCTAAAATATAAAATCACTTAATCTTGTTATAGTGTTTTATGTGAAAATGTAAGTTTGTTATAAAACTATTAGTTCAAACCATTTACGTATTTTATTTGTTTCGTTAATATGATTTTACTTTTGTTATCGACAAAACAATAGAAGATCGTAAAATATAAATAAGCGTTTTTACGGCTTATTTGTATTAACAAGAGAGATTATATCTTGAGTCCTACGCATTATCCTTGTGGTATTGCCAGAACATCTGAGTGATAAGCATACATATTCACAATGAAGATGGAAAGCCTTCTGTAGCCAACATCAAACAAACTCTTGGTAGGTGGCATGTGAGATCTGTTCTGTAGATCAACCATGTGACAACCGAGCGAAACAATGGGCGATTCAATCTTTTGAATCAATCTCGGTTCGAGTAATGGATTGGCGGATACCTTTGATAAACCGATCGTTGTGCTTAAAGTTCTTTTCCATAGCACATCGATCGTGTATTAATGTTTCAAAATTAAAGGGTATTTATGATTGATAATTGATTTTCCATAAAACCTTCGTAGTATTGCAAAACACTTTCTATAAAGAAATACACGATTGTTCTCAAATCACTTTTCATCAATCGGTGAATCTCTATTCATTGGTTCACTCACTCCGTGTTGTCTTCTTTGAGGCGTTCGGTTTGAGAACGATAGAGCATTGCGAAACCACGTCAAGGAAATTCTTGAGTTATACGATCGCAGGCAAGCTTGTCTTGTTCAGCGAGGGAAGTGGGCCATGTACCTCAATTCAACAAAAGTGATGAAGACACTTTTGTGCGTATTGCTAATCTTGTTTTATCACGGGAACACCCGACGTTTGCGGTGATCGGAAGAAGCGGTCAATCCATAGCCGCATGCTCACACATTACATTCATCTCTAAAGAAATCATGATAAGTGCATCAATGACTCGATGTTTCACTCCATGCTACGCTACTGCCGCAAATATCATGAATCGGTTAAAACTTCCGCTACTACGATAAGAATATTATCACGATCCGAATGTGAGCATGTAATTCCATTTAATAAAACAAGAGTTATGGTGTACATGACTCAAAAATAAGAAAATAGACAATACATAACTAGGAATTTCTTAGACCAACTAACGCTTGAAGCTTAGACACCACTATAATCCTCTAGCTCAAGTTATGTTTAGGTTTAATCTCGTCGAAACGTTCAAGGAGATGATAGAACATGAAACGTTGGTCTTCTCGTACTTCATGTATCAAACTTTCAACATGTTGACAATGATAGCAATCTTTGTCATGGCTAGGTAGTGGTGGTGGATGAAATGAAGTGGCTATATTCAAAGGATCAATTGAAGTGGGTTGAGGGGCCTCGAATGATGGAGGGATTGGTGGAGGTCCATTTAGGAATGGTTCGATCAAGAATGATGATGGTGGTAAAGATGTGTCAACTTCCATAAGGTCGGGTGGTTGACTTTGGTGATTTCTTATAATCCAAATAGGATTATATGATTGAAACGGCGAAAAGGAAGCCGGAGCAAGTGTTGACTCAACACCTTGATTTTGAATCATTGTTCCTCCTAATGAGGAGAATGTTGTCGTGAGCGGATGAGGACGGCCTAGGTGGTAAGTCCTTTAAATTGTAGAGGTGAGGTGATGTTTGTGGGGATGAAAGAGATAGCTCTAGGAACCAATGGAGATGGTTTAGTGGAAATGATATTGTTTGGCCTAGGAGGTATGGTGGTGTTTGGCATAGGTAATTTTGTGGGTACTAACCTTCTAGGAATTGGTTTGATTGGTTTGACCGGAGATGATTCGGTTGAAGAGATTTCGTGTACAACACGAGCCCTTTGATGGGTGGTTCTTTGGTGGATAGGTTGTTACTTGGGGTTTTCTCATGATGAGATGATTTGAAGAGATTGCAAAGGCTGAAAGTTAGGATGTGAGTGATGACTATGGAGATCCTAACAAGGTGGTTTATAAACCAAGAGATTTGGAAAGTGCATTTAAGCCTTAAGCCACTAAGGTTCATTGGAATGTGATGATTAGCATGCACAAGAGTCAACTACGAGAGGTTGTCTTTGTTCTAGGAACTCATTTAAGATGAGATGGAGTGTTTGAGTTAGGAATATGAGTTGAAATGATTGTTTACCAAGATTTGTCATAGATCGTCATCCGGATCCCACAGTTCCTCTCGAGAGGATCCGTCTAGGCTAGTTCTAGGGATCCGGCGTTCGGTTTATGAAAGAGTGGAAATGATGTTTCTAAGATCCTAGACCTACATCACCTTGAGTGTTTGATTCTCCCAGTGTTTTAAATGAAGGGTGCTTAAGTGTTTGAAGGCAATGAGTGGTGTAGCTAATGATTGTTATTTATGGAAGGATTTGGAACTAGAAAAATACCAATGGATGGCCAAGGATGACATTAAAGATGTCAATTGAAGTTGAATGAAACTAAATGATCCTAGAGATCGGGTTGTGTCTTAGGATTGTGTTTTGGAAAATATCCTAATGGTTTTGAGATGGGAAAAACTAGGATTTGATCAACTTTGATCAATTTTGAGGTGAGGTTGATTAATGATCAATATTGTCATAATCGAAGGATTTCTAAGTTAGTTGTGAGGAATCAAGTAAAAAATGAAGTATGAGTTTTGAGAGCGGAAGAGTGATGGGTTTGAAATGATAGATCTAACAAAGCCTTAGAATGTTATCTATGTGAGTTGGAAAGAGTAGGAAAGGTCAACCTATCTTGATAAAGTCTTGATCAATCTTAAGACACTATGTTTAGCTTAGTGTGAGGTGTTCTAAGGGATGTGTTTGACATATAATGCTTGTAATTGCATTTCTGTTTCTTAGGATCCCACGGTTCCCTAGATGTAGGGATCCGTTTAGTACAACATTGGGATCCGTCTATCGCTAAGCAGAACCTTTACTAAAGGTATGCAATGATCATGTGATGCATTATATTCGTGTTTTGTTTAAAGGAGTTCTAAAACTAGGATATCAAATGTAAGATGTTTTATTTCATGAAAGAGATAGGATTACATTGATAACAAAGGAGTAGAGTAGAATAGATCCTATTTGACTATTCTAGGTTCCTTGAGTGTCTTCACTAGGAGGATCATTATGTGATTGATGGGTATTGGTGGAATCATGAATGAAGAACGTCTTCATGAGAGATATGTTTAGCGGTTCCATCATCTTGTTCACAATTACGCATACAACGGACTTTGAAATTGAGGATGGAAGTGCATAACATTGTGATAGGCGTGTCAAGAACATTCCATAAGGAATGAGTTTATTCTTGGAGCCTTGAAGATTTGCAATTAGCCTTCAGAAGAAGTAGGCTAGATTGTATGGTTGTTGTGTTAGCAAACGATTACAACATGTGAGCACAACAAGCGGGAAGAATATCTCGATTTCCTAAGACTCCAAACATTTTCACGTAGAATAAGAGCGTGAGCTTATACTCTTCTCGGATATCCGTGTATGGATAATGTTTGGATTGGAGTAATATGGTCGAGGTTTGCATATCATGCGTGTTAATTCTTCCGGAGGGTATGTGTGAACAATATGGGCTATTTTCTTCACAAAATTGAAGAGAGTCAAGAGACCAATCTTGGTGAAGGCACATTGTCCATGGTTTGGAATTCGGAGGATGTGAGCAAAATGCCCAAGGCTTAAAGTGAATTTTGGTTTTGATATAAAACCAAAGAGATAAAGCGATCCTCGTTACGAATGAGTTCCACTTGACGGAAGAATTCCATTATGAACCTTGGACATATCTTCCGTTAATTTCAAGAAGACATTCTAGTCCTATGGCTCGGAAGGAGGTATTGATACCTTCTTGAATTGTAGAGAGGTGTCTGTCACGTCCTTCATGGAAGTGACGGTTTTCGAGATTATTGAACCCGGACATGATTGCGGGTGTGTTGGGCTCAAGGAAATGTTCGGGGTGTAGACGCTTGTGAGTGAAAAATCAAACTCGTATTCATCGTCATAGTTGAACCTATAGAAGTGATGGGTTAATAAGGAAGACGTTTATGGTCAACCTATAATAATCTAACGCTTTTACTAGATATTCTATTAACAATTAGTATTTAGGCGATCCATGGTTTTGAAGCTCTAGTGGATTATTATTTTGGAAGATAGTGATTTTAATCTTGCATGAAAAGCTGTTTTCGAGAGGACGGATCCACGGTTCCTTTTCGAGAGGGATCCGGCTAGTGTAACTTCCGAGATCCGTGGATCAGTAGTAATGTAACCAGTTTAATAAAAACATAGGTTTTACGGTTATTGTACCATGAAGTATGTTTTATCCTACATTTTCTTTTAGCATGCATACATGACATCTAATGTATCACAAAAGAATATAACGCATATAGATCAAAAGAAATAAAACACATAATAACACAAACATCCTAGATAAAATAGATAATTAATAATATTGCATTTCAATGCTAAGGATGATACAAAGGATTGGGTAAATGACCCCAATATAGATTAACAACACAAAGTAAATGTCTCCGTATGTGAACTTCATCATAGGGAACACAAGTGCGATGAGTGTTAGGGCGATGAGCACGAGTGCGATGTAAACCATGTTAAAGACGGATCTTCTTGGTTTAGGAAGAGATGGAATGAAGAAGAAGATGAAGTTTTTTGAATGAGAGGAAATTATTTGAAATTGGAAAATTTGAAAAGTTGAGGGTTGAAAAAGTGTGCGTCGAGTGGGTTTATTAATAGGGAAGGAGGAATTTTTGAAATTCGTGTTTCTTTTTGTTTTATTAGAAGAAATAAAGCATAAGCTCTACATACTATGACTATAGATGAGAAAAATAACACGTATGTGAAAAACAAGCTTCCTAACAAAGCTACATGTAAAACATGTGTAAACACAAAAATCTACTCAAATAAAAAACTAGCAAATAACACTTATATACTAAACAAGTATCATTTAGATATAAGTAGAAAGTCATACCTCGAATGCACTTAGGAATGTCTTTTACAAATGACAAAAGTCACTTGGACGATTCCTGCTCTTTTGCGTTTAAGATACCTTCTTAAGGAAGGTATTCTTGTTACCAAGCAACTCCTAAAGCTTGGTGAGTATGAGCTTGACTAATCAATATCACAAGGAAGATTAGTGAAAAATATATATATATATATATATATATATATATATATATATATATATATATATATATATATATATATATAAATGTTGTTATCAACTCAACATCCAAACATATAGTTTTGAAAAACATGGTGTTTGTTTTATGAAAAACCTTCTTTGTAGTTTTCAATTAAGCATGGATCGTATCAAGTTTTAAAGTACAATATACTTCAAGAAACTTGGTAGCGAAGCTCGATGCCAATTGTGGAAAACTAGAAGGGGGTTGAATAGTTTTACCAATTAAAACTCTCTTTTAAACTATTTAGATCGACTTATGTCAATCTATTTGGTCGTGTGTTGGATGTTGATAAACAAGCATATAAAGATATGTAATGAAAAGATAAGAGTAAAGCACAAAACCACAACGCGAGTATTTATAGTGGTTCGCTACAAGGACACCTTCCTTGCCCTACTCCACTCCCCGAGTCACCTACTCGAGAGTTTGTAATCACTACACCAATCTCCTTATGGCGGAGAAGCCTTCACAACGTCGCTTAACCTTTTTAGGTACAAAGCTAAATACCGAGTTCTTTCACCAAGGCGAACCACACCTAACACAACGTCGCCTACCCTTTATACTGGTGCTAGGCTAACCACCGAGTTCTTTCACACCTTAGGTGAACTACACCTTCACAACGTCGCCTACCCTTTATTGGGTACTAGGCTAAGCACCTAGTTCCATTGCAATGGAGGAACTACTACCACACTACACCAATGACTAATCCCAAAGGAGATCTACTCCTTTACAACATCATCAAGGACATCAATATCCTTGGATCTAATGCTAGTCTATCTAGTACATTGAAACACAACATATCGAATGTACATCTAAGGCACCTTTCACTAATGCCTTTGATTAGATCTATAAGACACCTTTCACTAATGTCTTTGATTAGATCTACAAGACACCTTTCACTAATGTCTTGTGTCTTCACTTCTAAGCACCTTTCACTAATGCTTCTTGTCTTGACTTCTAAGCACCTACCACAAGTGCTTATCTTATAGAGCGATAGATACCCTTCACTAATATCTTCGTCTTGACACTTGAGACATCTTTCACTAATGTCTTTAACACTACGCTTCTTTGAAGAAAGAAAGGGATCATCAACAAGAGGACTTCAATAGCCTTGATGATGAGGAAGCTTGGCAACTCATGGACTTGAGCTTGCTCAACTTCAAAGGTGGTGATCTTCCCTAAGAGGAACCTACAAGATCACACAAAAACAAAACTACAAACATAGATCTCTTGGATCTATGGTTAGTGAATTTAACTCGGGGAGAAAGTATGTTGGGAGGGTGAGATCTAATGAAGAAATGGCTCACTATTTATAGAGGAAAAACCTCTCTGCTTTCCCGGATCCCACGGATCCCTTCCACTTGGGATCCGGCTAGCACAAAGCTAGGGATCCGTGGTCCGCTCCTCTTTGCCCATGGGTATTTTGGGTTATGGGTCATGGGTCATGGGTTATGGGTTGATCCATGGTTTTCAATCTAGATACAATGTACCTTAAGGATACATTGAACTTGTGTAAGTGGTATATATAAACCATGAGTTATGGGTCAAAAACCATTTGCTAGTTTTATCTTTTAGTATATACTTACTTTTACCCATTTTAGTATATACTTGTTTTTACCCATTTTAGTGTACTTAATATAAGTATGTATTAACTCCAATATGTAAACACTAGTTGTTGTACATATGTATCTAACTCATAGAGTTACTTAAACTTGTTAAGCCAATATGTAAACACTAGTTGTTGTACATGTGTATCTAAAATATAAAATCACTTAATCTTGTTATAGTGTTTTATGTGAAAATGTAAGTGTGTTATAAAACTATTAGTTCAAACCATTTCGTATTTTATTTGTTTCGTTAATATGATTTTACTTTTGTTGTCGACAAAACAATAGAAGATCGTAAAATATAAATAAACGTTTTTACGGCTTATTTATATTAACAAGAGATTATATCTTGAGTCTACGCATTATCCTTGTGGTATTTCCGAACATCCGAGTGATAAGCATACATATTCACAATGAAGATGGAAAGCCTTACATAGCCAACATCAAACAAACTCTTGGTAGGTGGCATGAGATACGTGCAGCCAGATCAACCATGTGACAAGCGAGCGAAACAATGGGAGATTCAATCTTTTGAATCAATCACGGTTCGAGTAATGGATTGACGGATACCTTTGATAAACCGGTCGTTGTGCTTAAAGTTCTTTTCCATAGCATCGATTGTGTATTAATGTTTCAAAATTAAAGGGTATTTATGATTGATAATTGATTTTCCATAAAACCTTCGTAGTATTGCAAAACACTTTCTATAAAGCAATACACGATTGTTCTCAAATCACTTTTCATCAATCGGTGAATCTCTATTCATTTGGTTCACTCACTCCGTGTTGTCTTCTTTGAGGCGTTCGGTTTGAGAACACTAGAGCATTGCGAAACCACATCAAGGAAATTCTTGATTATACGATCACAGGCGATGCTTATCTTGTTCAACGGGAACCGTGGGCCATGTACTCAATTCAACAAAAGTGATCAAAGACACTTTTGTGTGCGTTAATTGCTAAGCGTTTTATGCGGGAACACCCGACGTTTGCGGTGATCGAAAGAAGCGGTCAATCCATAGCCGCATGCTCACATTACATTCATCTCTAAAGAAATCATGATAAGTGCATCAATGACTCGATGTTTTCACTCCATGCTTACCTTTCTGTTGCTGCAAATATCATGAATCGATTAAAACTTCCATTACTACGATAAGAATATTATCACGATCCAGAATGTGAGCATGTCGGTCCAAAAGTCACAACATCACATACTACCAACACTAAAATGGAAGAGTCAGAGATTTATAGTTGCTGATAATTTCAAAGCTGGTTCAAATGCTCTAACATCACGTGGATCATTTTAAGACCTCCACTCGATATCTCAAAACATGCAGAACATGATGATTCAAAGACTATGAGCTAAAGAACAAAAGTGCTTAATCAAATAAACCAAGAACAACGAAATGTTATATCAGTTTGTAATCATTGTAAGTTGAGGTGACCTCCTTAGGGGAGATTGTTAGGATTTATTAAATCCGATTACTTAAAGTGTCGGTCACCTCAAGTATGTATGCTCGTTAGAAAGCTCGTAGTCATAGTAAGTCTATGATAGTATTTAGTTTACTGTAACACCGTGGAGGACAGACGGGTCTTTACCAGCTGTATGCACGATCCATGACCTTTTAGAGGCGTCTAAGCTTGTACCCTATAAATACCCTTTGCCTCCAAGGCAAAGGTTGGAGCTAATAATACATTTTCTTTGTCTCTAGGGTTCCCTTTCTCTCCCACTTTCTCTCTCTAAACTCTTAACCTAACGCCGCCTACCTTGTTTGTGTTAAACCAAGATCCTACGAGAATGCACTAGGTGGTACTACATTCTTAGGAGGTGAAACCGGAGCTAGAGGGACAAGAATGCGTTTTTAGAATCTAAAGAGGCGGTCTACAAGCCAGAGACTTAGAATGATTAGTGGGCCTAGAGGTATTCCGATTCTTAGGATTCCTTAAGCGAGATGATAGCTTTAGCAACACATTTGTCATGACAATCGAATTCATACTTTTACGACAAATAACACAAGGTGCATCGGTGAATATCAAAAGTACTTAAAGGTTTAGCATTCGTTACATCACTATTTTTATTACATTTGCGGGCCTTAATATCTATAGTGGAAGCAACGTGAGTCTTATTCATGTTCTAGGGTGTTCTTCTACTTTAGCATTCCTTATTGATCTTTTCTTAGGTCGCAACTTCCTATTCTTGATGTAGTGCTCTAGGTCGTGAAGTGCGAGACTTTTGGAAAAGAAGCAACTATTCATGTTTCGATAGAAGGAAGCACGTTAGCAACTTGTGTTTTGGTACTAGGCATTCTAGGTTCACGATTACTAAGTATTCTGGTGCTATTCTCTTAATCACGGTGGCGGAAGTTGTTCATACTTTCCTAACATTTCTCTTAACTTAGAGATAGTGTGAATCAAATCTTGATTTTGAGCGAATATTACCATCAAAATTCATTACTTCTCTAGTATGTGCAAGATAATGATCAAGTTCGTTTGATGCTTCATGGCGAGTCGATTGAGTAAATCAAATATGACACCATATTCTGTTTAACTTTACAAGTTCTTGTTCATATTTTGAGATTTGACTTTTCAAAGACACGTTTTGATCATCCGGTTGCTCAAATTTTGGATTT
This sequence comes from Chrysanthemum lavandulifolium, assembly GCA_022545495.1. Lineage (NCBI taxonomy): Eukaryota > Viridiplantae > Streptophyta > Magnoliopsida > Asterales > Asteraceae > Chrysanthemum > Chrysanthemum lavandulifolium. The sequence continues at coordinate 232,370,553 of CM040241.1, read as the reverse complement.
AATTGCAAGCTGGTGGATTTTGTTTTGCAAAACAAGTTCACGATTTTGACAATCTTTTGACACCATTGAAGGCGACGCTTTGCATTTGAAAGCTCGTGTAAGAGGCGTTCGTTTTCAACTTTTAAAGACTCGATCCGAAGCACATTATCGGTATTCTCCACGAGTTACAACATTATCAACGAGATCGACGGAGATATAATCGGATGCATATGACACATAATTCAATAACACAATATTATGGATATCAACACGATAACATCATTCAAGAGTCGATCAACATCTTTTCTCAACATTTTCTTTTACGTTTAGTATTGGTAATAAATGTTTACTTTTTCTAAAACGACCTTCATCACTCAAGTTCTTATGAAAGTCCTGTTCCCAAGACAATGCACAATTTTTCAAATTTTTAACATTTGGTAAAAGATTTTCGAAAAATGTCTCTTTGTTCTCGTGCGAGGCGATTGAAAATGTTGAACATTGATTTCGAATGATATTCTATCTCATGTTGTAAAGTTTTGAGGTCGACCATGAAAATGTCAAAATATCTAAGAATTTTGCGATTTTCGTGTTTTGAGTTACTTCACCGATGGAAGGTAAAGGACCATAAATTTGTGCATAATACGGTTGGGGATTAACATTAGAAGACTCAGACGTTTTATGATAACCCTTGGTGTGTTAGAAGAATCCGTTGGTGTGACGAAAGTGACCGGTTTTGAATAATTAAAAGGTTTATTGTAAACAACAGCTTTTAATTTTGATCGACTCGTCTTACGCATCTAATTCTCATTGACGATGATATTCAACAACACTCATAATGTAATTATCAATTTTATATTACTTTTGGAAACTTCGAGGATTTGGTTTGAATGCTTTGGTTGAAAGCTTAGGTTTGTAATCGCAAGATTTGGTCCATATCCATTTGGATTGGGTTTTAAAGTAAACTTTCAATAGCGATTCTTGACTCACCATGTTTGTAAACAATAGTTTTAAACTCTTTAAGTTTGTTTTGCAAGTCGATAATTTCTTCAAGATGATCATCTATTCATTTCGTTGAATGCTTTTCGATGCAGAGAACTGCTTTTGACAAGTTAACAACTCATTTTAGCTTTTGATTTTCCAAGGTGAGGCGTTAATTTGTTTTTATGTTCATGTTTCATTGTTCTATTTCGGACAACAAAGCATTCTTCGAGCGGCTAGATCATGCATCTGTCTCTCTAAATATTTTTCGTTTTGATGAGATTTAGTAAAGGTCGCTTCAAAACCTTTTCACGTTTTCTTGAGTTTTGAAAAGTTGAGTTGCTTTTGTAAACATTCAAAATCCTTGGTTAACAGTGCATTTTACTTTTTAAGTCACGATTAATTGCACGACATTCTTCCACTATGGTTTGTTGGTCTTGTATTAAGCGAGCAAAATCGGATGAGGAAAAGTTCGGTTTGTTCAACGTGAGTCACAACATGATCATTACTTAGATCCTCAAGTATAACCACGGAGTCAATTTGATTATCAATGGAAACCATAAGGTCATCTTGATCGTCAAATGTAACTACGGGTCTAATAGAAAATCGTCGGAATGAGGTGTGGATGACTCATTTGAACATTCGAGCCTTGCCGGATTCGGATGTTGGCGGAGATATTAGATCGAGATAAATATGGTTTGTTCGGTGCACGAGACAAGCCATCGATTATCACACTGGGGCTGTGTCACTCATGTGTAACTCATGCATATTAGCCATCAACATAATAATTTGCATTGGCTGCAAGTCCTCCATATCATCATGCAGTGCATCGCCATAAAGATGTGTTCTTTGTCTGTGAGAGTTCCACCACTTCATCTTTAAGAGCCAAAAGAAGAGCCTCTTTGTGATAAGCTGCGCCCCTAGTCCTCGGCTTTGGGCATGCATTAGCCAGTGTCCTTCTCATTGCGGTTGTAGCATCAAGACCATTCAACCCATTCAGAGCATTTCTGTTCCACCACTTGAGCTCATTGTTATTTCTACCCGACATTAAACCCTTGACCACCGCCCATCCGACGACCATAACCACGATTCTAAACTTCAACTCGTCCATTGTTCACATGACTTGATTCCGTGTGTTAGATGAGGGCGAATCGATTGTTTGATTTGTTGGTATAACGGCTAAAGCATTAGCAATCATAACAAATCCTTGTTGCAATGCTTGAGCGGATCGATTCCTCATTAGCTTCAGCGACAAATGCTTGAGCATTGTTGTTGTTGTATGGAACCAATTGATTATGTTGAGATTGTTGTGATTAGTCATTTGGTGTGATAGTGGCGATTGGTTGAGTTCTTTGGTTGAGGAGGATAACTGTTTGAGCATACAAGGCAAGTTGTTGATTTTAGGATGTGAAGGTGAAGCAATTTGAGCACGGAGAATCCTTTCCTATCAACTTCCTTTTCATGAGGCTTCAAGTAATCGACAACAATCCGTATGTAGAATGATGCATGTTCTTTGCTTGACGAAGAAAATGACATACTTCTCCCATTCGGGACCAAGACTACTCAGAACTTAGTATTAAGCGCAATTCTTGGCATGATGATGTTGTGTTTATCAAATCATTGATGATGTCGAGAATCGATGATGATAAGACTCAAGTGTCTCTCGTGTTCAATCAAGAAGTGTTCATAAGCCAAGTAAATTTTGGATTCCATATCCTCCGATTGAGTCTGATCCTTCCATAAGTAGATGAATGTGTTCCGCATTGCCTTTGCGATCTTTTGAGCATCAACACTTGAAGAATTGGGTTTGGTAATCCTAAAAGGATATATTGCATTGCAAGCTCATCACTTCATAGTGTAGAAGTTCTTACGGATTCAGTCCGCAAAAGTAGCAATGTTTGATTGTTCATCTCTTGGTGGATTAGCATTTGGATCTCCGGGTATAATGATGATGAGCATCCGAAATGGACCTTCAAGATAACCTTCTTTAAGAACTTTCCATGTGGCTTCTTTGATCACAAAACCTAAAGAACCTAATCACCCATTGATCGTAGTTTCTGGAGTGAGCATTGGAGGTCTATCAGTGATCCAAACCTCATGAATTGATTGTTGGTCGCTAAAGCTTCACACATCTTTGCAAACCAAGTGGGTTCCTTCATAGTGTTCCTTGATGGATGTTGATTGAAATCGTTTGTGTAGGGTTGAACTTGAAGACTTGGTGGTGTTTGAACCATTTGTGGTGGAGGAATTGCTCCAGTTGTGGAGTATGTTGTTGATTAAATTGTTGTTGATAAATTGCTTGTTGTTGATTCCATTGTTGATGTTGTGGACTTAGTTGTTGTTGTCGTTGAGAATAAGTGTAAGGGAAATAGTTAGAGCATGGTGGTTGTGACATGTTGAAAACTTGTGTTATAAAATGGATCTTTGTAGTCGAATGAACCTTAGTAGATGAAGTGTCCTTAGGCGTAGAAATCACAATAAACCAAGTAGCACTTATGCGTAAAAACACCAAAGTTACGCATAATGACAATAGTTACTGGCGTAGGTTTAGCTTACGCAGTAAGTAAGGAAAAAGCACTAAAGTTGTCGTAAAACAAGAAGTTAGGCGTAGAAAACTTAGGCGTGGGATTACCTTATGCGTAAGACTAAGCTTAGGCGTAAGATAAATCTTATGCGTGGGATTTTCTACGCGTAAGCTTTATGCTTATCGCGTAATTTTAGGGTTTTATCTCGAGTGATCTTTTACACTATTACGGTGCAAAAGATATCCAAAGTCGACGATTTTCGAGGCTTATCCAAGCAAGAAAACACGGAGTAAACCTGAAACCAAGATCAAACCAAGGAGTGAGTTACGCGTAAGTTTAGGGTTTCACTTCACAGCGTGGATTACTCGTAAAGTGACTTTAGCCAAAGATGTTTCTAAACCGATTTTTGTGATGAGAAAGCTTCAATATCACCAAAATAACACAAAGTGTGAAACTTGATGAACCAAAGCGTCTAAAAGCAGATTATGCGTGAAGCGAAACCCTCGTTAAACACCAAGCTCAAAACGTTTAGCGCGCGTAAAGTTTGAAACTTTTGCCAAAAACAGTTATTTTAACACCTTAAAACATTGAAAGTACAAGAATCTTGGATTCAAACGTGTAAAAATTGTGTTTTTAAGCGAACCAAAGTATCAAACCACGCACGTATGTTCTACGCGTAGGACCAAAACCCACTTCAAGAACAATACTTTCACCCAACTATTTGGCGATTGATACCACTGTTAGGTCACTAGTTTTACAACACAAGCTTCAATGAAAGAAATAGAGAAGAGAAGAGAGGCGGATGAACAACACACACACAAACACGCACGTATAAAATGAGAAAGGTTAAGCGTATAGAGTGAATGAGAAATGCATTGAACAACCAACCCTCAGTGAGGGTTATTACATAAATATTTATAGGAGGAAGCTAGGCAACACTTCCTAGTCCCTTCCTTTCTCCTATGGGCTTGGGCTCAAGCTCATGGGCCTTCTACATAAGCTTAAGCTAGAAACAAACATAAAGGCCATAATTAAGCTAACTATTACATATGAATTACTAACACTTGATTTAGGTTTAGGAGTGATTCCAACATATTGCTTTATCTAGCGCATTACGTATATAACACTCAAAGAACAATGTAAATGCCGAAATGCAATTCAACCCATATTATCTTTAACAGACTAAACAACAACTTATGCAAAACCCATATAACAAGAGAATTCATAACAAATTATTCTACAACAAATCTTATAAAAAAACCTAAAAATATGTAAATACTTTCCTTTGAAATTTTCAATTGAGTATTATAAAAAATATATATATATATATATATATATATATATATATAAATGTAGCCATGGTTGAAAACAATAATATGCACACATTATTTAACACTTTCATCACATAAATCTGAAGGATATCAACAAACTTATATAAAAGCAAAGTATCATACTCAATCGGTAATAGGTTTCAAATCTCCATTTTGTTTTTTCCGAATTGTTTTCAAAAGTATTTTGATTTCGTATAAAGTTTGTGTAAACATACCTAAGGTTAGCTCACTTAGGCGATCAATCACAAAGAAAGTGGCAATCATTGAACACGCGACTCATTTGATAAGGCTCGGATTAACTCTACATCTTGCAAAATAATAAGTTACCCCGTCTAGCCGAAAGTCTAAAAAACATTTAAAGTCTATCATGAAAACATTTTACATTGACCTATGAACACAAACTATATAGAATTAATACCCACGAAGGAGATGTTCCAAAAGTCTAAAAAACATTTAAAGTCTACCATCACAGCCTCTTACATTGCCCTATAAACACAAACTGTATAGAATTACTAACCATGAAGGAGATGTTCTGAAAGTCTAAAAAACATTTAAAATATATCATCACAGCCTCTTACACAGCCATATGCACACAAACTGTATAGAATCAATAAAGGGTGTTTATGAAACGATATAGCAACATTGAATGACAATTATAATGACTCTTTTATATAATATTAAAGGGTGTCTAAGTAATTTAATCATGCTGAATGTTCAATAATACAACAATGTTGTTTGTGGTTTATATGTAATATAGATAATAACATTTTACAACCTTCAAACTACTTCATGTAAAGTAGTTTTTGAAGCAATTAACCGTGTTGAGTTTAGTGAAATGAAAAATTAACCACTAAGCTTAATTAACTTTAAATTTGAATCCATTTTAGTTTAGTAAATTAGACGATTATTCGCGAATAACGAATACAACATAAAGTAATTTTAATTTGGGTGTGGAATTGTCTTTTTATGTATGAGCGTGGAGCAAGTAAGAGTGAAGATAATTAGTCGTGTAATTTGTAATTAAGTGTTTAAATATTTAATTGAAGAATTTCCTTCTATAACTAGAGGTATTTTAATCTAACAATATTATTTATTTTTAAAGTTTTAAACAAATATGTATTCTCTTTATATGTAGTATAGATAATAAATTAACCTTTAAAATATGTGAATCATGCGAGTGATTTTAAGATGATTTTTTAGTTTTTAACTTCATTATCTTCTGCCCAATGCTAAATTTTAATTTATTTTTTAACAATATAAAGATATCCGATTAACAACGTGAGTTATAAAAACTCGTTTCTATTCCATTACTACGATGGAAGCTTTAACTAACTCTATAGCTTCTACTAACGTTATCTAGTTAGGGACTTTCGTGGTGTCAATTTCTAGAACTAATCTCCGACATTATATTCATCAAACTAGCTATCATTTTTGGTTTAAAAATAATTATTTACATTTTTTTTTATGTTTCAAATTGATTATGCACTACTAAAAACATATTGAGAAATTTGATCTGGGTTACTTTATTACTCATACTTAAAATTATTATTACAAACTTAAATAAAACAGTAATTAATTAATTAATGGTAAAATTATCATTTTAAAAAAAAAGTAAGAAAAAGAAACTAGTAATAATTATGATTTTTTTAAACTGTATGTTTTCTGTCAAGATACAATTATTTGGAGACGAAAAGACTAATCGGTAATCTGATTTACATGTGGAAAAATTCAAAGTTAATTCCAAATTTCAAATTTTTCTTAATTTAACTATAAAAGCATCCACTATGATAAACCATTTTAAAGGTTTATGATTACATCATGTCATTAATGTATAGACCTTTTTATTTTTAAAACATATATTCACTGTGTATAAACATTCTAAAGCTTTATAAACATTATACATAATTTAAATTCATTAAAATATGAAGAGGTTTAATATTATAAACTTATTCATGGCACACAAGCATGAAATATATACTCATTATGATTTACAAGTTTTGAACATTTTTATTTTTTTAAGCCTTTTAGTAAATACTACTATCAGTTCAAAATTATAGTCTCTATCGACTTTTCTGTCTTTTCTTTTCAAATTTGACTTAAATATTTTATTTCGTTATCTGATAATTGATGAAAGATATACCAATGAGAATACATTTAAAACCCAATCGTTCATATATTTTTCATCAAGTATATAATACAAACAAAAATATTTAAGGTCAAAGATGAAGAAATCTTGAAAAATCGATAGAGGACTATAATTTGAGACGAATGACAATGAATGCCCTAAGAGAAGAAAACAAAATTGTCCCATGTTTTATTTGTGTGACATGAATCCATGAGGTGGTCCCGTCGTGACCGGAGATAGCCAGGTCATGGGTCTTGGCGTCAGTTTTCTCCAACGATCGGACGTGACCCGACGCCACAATTCGACCCAAGGTTTTTTTTTTTTTCCTCTATGAACCTTTCAATCTTTATAAAACACATCACCTTCAAAATTATTTACCCTCCAAAATAAAACTTAATAAATAAAAGAAAAAGAGACAAAGAAAAAAAAAAGAGGAGAAAAAAGTCGGTCGAGATTTGAACCGGTTGTGTTTTCCATGGCCTCATCCGATGTCGAAACCGAGTGTCCATGATCGATGTAGATGTGAACATCGATTCGAAAAAAAATGTGGTTCTAACCGATTTCAAATCATCGATTGGGACCAATTGATGTCTTGAAAAGTATGTTCGGAGGCAAAAAACAACGAATTCGCCCATGTAGCCACAACATTTAATTTAATAATTGCCTTTGAAATGTATTTGTGATGAAATTCTAAAATATTTTCATGTGGCAAAATATGATAATAATTTGAATCTAAATGAACAACCATAGTTGAAAACACAGCCCCACGTGACGTGCCTATGCATAAAACATAAGTTACGTTATACAACAATATTCTAATGTCTCTATGACTCTATGTAACTTAATTTTCAGATAAGTAGCTTTCAAGATTTGATACGTCAATCTAGTTATTAATTAGCTTTTATATTACTATATTATTCAATGAAGGTAACCATGGATAGATTTGAAGGGAAGAGAAACCGCACCGCAAACCGCAAACCCGCACAAAACCGCAAAACCCGCACCGCAAAATCGAAACCGAACAAAAACCATGGTGCGGTTCTTGAAAATAAAAACGCGTTTGCGGTGCGGTTTCAGTTTCACCAAAAATGACCGCAAAAAAACCGCACCGAACCGCAAAGTCATATTCAAATATATTTTATTTTTATTTTAAATAAACCAACTATATTCTATAATTTTGTATGATTAAAACTTTTGTTAATATTTTCATAATTAGTTATTTCAAACGAATTTTATTAGTTAATTATTATTCGAGTTTTATATCATATAATTTTGTTTTCTATCAACTTATCGCCGAAATTTTAAAAATTCATCTCATTTGACTTTTATTGTTCTGTAGATTTATAATTTAAATACTACTACCCAACATTAGTATATATATGTTTTACTCATTATGTAATTATATGATATATTTATTCTATAATAAATATATACCAAAAATTAATTTGAAAAAAAAACTTTAAAACCATAAAACCATAAAACCAAACCGCAAAACCGCAAAAACTGCATGAACCGCAAACCCGCAAAACCAGCGGTTATGATTCTCATTTTTAAAACCGCATTGCGGATGCGGTTCGGTTTTACCAAACCCGCACCAACCCGCACCACGCCACCCCTAGATAGATTCATAGAACCATGAATAAATATGATTTGGTGCATAATTTTTAAGAATCGTAATATAAACGCATTTCGATGGCGAGTGTATTTAAAATGACTTAGAAAAATTGATTTTTTTTTCAAAGATTTATTTATATCGAAAAATCGATATGAGTCTCGAGACTGCATGAGAATCTCTGGTTCCGTCGGTGATGATAACACAAAGATTCTTGTAAATACTAATTATTATATCAATATAGAGGAAACACAGACTAATGTTTCAATTCTTTACTTAACGCAGCTGTGTCATTTTGTGGCAATTTTTCATCAATATAGTCGAGCTGGACTGATATTTTCTTGAGATTTTGTTCATTGTACTGAAGTATTCTTGCTAATTTTATTGAGATTTACATTAAACCAAAACGTTTTCAGGTTTAGTCTTGAAATCTAAACGGTTGCATGGTAGTTAGTTAACAACAATTTTCACGCAACCAACTTATTCCCAAATATATTCGATCTTACAGAACATACGGAAAAAACTCAACAAGTGTGTGATTCTATTACGGTGTAAGTTTACGACTAAACAGATGTTGCATCAAAGTATATATTAGAACATTTCGTTTTACATCAGAAAAGAAATGCATCATGCTAGATAGATACACTGCATCAATCGAGCCTACCGGCGAGGAACTTTTTAGGGTATTGCGAGGACATGTGCCCTCTAAAAGTCTTTGGCGATGACATGTCCTCGCTACAAAAGGCTTTGTAATTGTCCCTTTCTTATCTTTTGTAATAGCATTAGGATATAGGAGAGGGTCCAATAAGCTGCTAGCTGGCCGTAATAACATACCATCTGCTTTTCTTAAAGGGATTTATTAGCGAAAAGAGAGAACCCACATGCATGGTTTATTTCTAATTAAGATAAAGCAATGCTATAAAGTTGTTTGCTCGGAAACTCGAATAGGATATCCAATGAGTATTTTTTATGATTTGAACATATATGATTTCCCGGCTTGGAGAGTGAACCCGAAGGCCCCTATTAGAGTAATCTTTCGATGAGGAGACGACTATAATAATCAAGAGACGTAACTCGATCATTTTTCTAAAGTGGATCATTGTGCCAAACATTCAGCGAAAATCATAGAAGGGAAGAAAATAACTAAAAAACGCGGCATCAATAACTATCATATTTGGTCCTAACACATGACCCTTTCGTTAACCTAATTTTATGTTCTTTTAGGAACACATGTATTTTTGACTAGGCAAGAGGTATTTGTAACTCGATGTTTAAGCGATGATGAGAAATTAAAATTCGACACAGATTTGGTGCTAAAAAGGAGTATGGTGAACGTCACCAGTCTGACCAAAAAATCTAGGATAAGGTTAGTGTCAGTGGTGATACATATTAGTATAAGATTAGAAGCATAAAAGGTTGTTAGTCACGTAATTAGACTAGCTTAAGCAAAGAAAGGTAAAGCTTCTTAACATTAAGTATTTACAATTTCAATCATTCTCTTTCGAACCCTATTTTACATTTCATACAAGGTATGAACATGAATTTACAAACTAGTCTAATGATCAAGATTGCATTTATTACATATATATTGCATCAAACACTTTCATCATCTTGTAAATTCTCTTGCATTATTTTACAAAATGTATCTTAAACACTTGCATCATTTTTAGGAAAACTCTTTAAATAATTTATATTAATGTTATTTTCAACTATCAGGAATCTTTCACTAAAGAGATTCAAATTTGAGTTCAGCTAGTTTACATAAACCTACTATTAAGGAAAAGCATATTTGGTTTTGACAAAAGACCAAATCATTTTGGTTTTGAATAAGTAAACTTTCATAAAATGTATCCTAAATACTTGCACGATTTTTATAAAACACTTTAATGATTTGTAAAATGTATGCTCAACAAGCAAGAATCTTTCACTTGAGAAAGTGATTCAAATTTGAATTCACCTAATTTACATAAACCTTTCGTTAAGGGAAAACATATTTTGTTCTGTCAAAGATACCAAATCACTCTGTTTTTTGAATAACTAAACTTCTATAAACACTTGCAAATTCAAACATTATTGGTTAGTCAAAAACACACTTTTATGAGACTTTTAAACAAGTGAACATTTGTGAAAAGAATGAAAACATGTGACTAAACCAACTTCAAAACGGCTAGAAAACACCTCGACGAAGCCTGTTTGGTGGAGGGATCCTATCTGGTTCAGTGGATCCGTTGTGTGTTGTGACTAGTTCTATTTTACCTATTTAAAACACCATCCACACTCAAACCAAGTGTTTGTAATGTAACAAAACATATTTTCAAATCTTCAAAACCCTCACTAACTCTTGATCAAAATGCTTCTAACTCTAATTTATTTAATGCACATTAACATGTCATGATCCAACAAAACAAGCCTATAGTTCTTATCACCTTCATTCATTCAAAGCATACTAGCATATGAAGATCCACCACAACAAGCTTAGAACTTTTGTCATCTTCATATATTGAAAGCTTCTTATCAAGAGAAGATCAACTATATTAAGCTTAAAGTTCTTGATATTTAGATTAGGCATCCATCTCCATTAGACAATCATGTCTTGTATCACCGTCATACAACACCATGTATCACTATCGTACAACATGTATTACCAACTAAATTCCAAACTATATGTTAGGTTTGTTTGTGTTTTGGTCTTAAAATACAAGGGTTATATGTTTGGTGTGTTTAGGCCTTAAAATACAAGGGTAATAGGTTTGTTGTGTTTGGGCATAAAAGACAATGCGTTTGGTTATACCCAAAGAAGAACTCGATATCTAGTTTTGTATCGGTAAACTTGTAAGCGACGTCGTAAGGTTTTCTACGCCGAGAATCGAGCTTGTTTAATTAGTGAAGTAACTCAGAATAGGAAACTCGGAGAGTGAGTAAGCCTTGAAGAGTTTTCGTCTTGAACCGCTATAAATCATCGTGTCTTATTTAATTTCTCTTTTACTTATTGTCTTTTGCTTATACTTGTATTGTGTTGATATATTTTCTTTCATGATCTTGATTATTACAATATTATTTTGTAGAATTATTATCACTTATCATATTGCATTACACAATACTCGATCAATTATTTGATACAAAAAACTAAAGATTTTAAAAATATATATATATTCACCTCTTCTACGTTTTTATGTTAACTAGTCGTAACTAATAAGCACGCAGATTTTTAAAATTCAAGTTTAATTACTACTTATCATCACCTTTAAACAAAGTTCCAAATTAGCTTAGCTCTTACTAGTATAGAATTAGCAGCCGTCAATCTTTTACACTTTCGTTGCCACTACTAGCGATAAAAAAAAATGTCTTTGTCTTATTGGGCGCCGCTTTTCTTCTTTTACTTGCATATAAAAATTAAAATTTATATTCGTGGTGCATGATATGTTATAGACTTAAAGTAAAGATAAATTATATTTCTTTCTAATCTATATTTTCGTTAGCAGGAGATGAAATACATTTAGTAAAACGAATAGAACGATGAGTTGGGAAGATACGGTATGAGATAAAACAATTTGAGCATTTTTATAATTGTTCGTCTTTGTTATACTTTTCTCGAATAAACAGTTTAGGCTAAACAATAATATTCTAACTATTAAAACTGCTATCAAATTAATCACAAGCATATTTTTACCTTTGGATATTTTAAAGCGTATGCTCATATATATCATTTTAAATAAACCTGTTTATAAATATTAAAAAACGGTAAACTCGAGACATGCGCTCACTAACTCATTTGCTAATTGGATACTAGCCTTATCCATATATAATTACAGTTTTATTTTTCTTACTTTTATTGTGAGACCTTACTTTTTAAGCATAAATTAATAGTTCTTTATGAAATTTCATCACTAATCTTGTTGCTTTTGCTAATTAAATTATCATTGATGTCATTAGTCAATTTTCCACATGTTACCTCAAAATCATCTTCCACTTTCTCTTTTAATAAACTCTATGCTTCATCTTTTGTTTCGAAAAGGAAAGAAAATATTGTGTAAAAGTAATTAGCATCAAACATTATCTGCAACATGGTCACATAAACATTACATTACGGAAAGTTAGCAATATAACTATAAATAAATAAAATCAGATGATCAAAAGTCCATGTGACCATTTACCATAACTAATTTAACAAAGATCTTATAATGATACTTATAGAGCAAGAAATTAAAATAATCTAACGCCAGGAACGCCAATATGAAAGACAAGCTCTGCCAGTAAAAAAAAGTAGGTTTTTTCCGAAGTTAAATTTGATGGTGCGGGTTTCGGACAGTTTTTCAAGGGTGGTTCAGGTGTCAACTGGAACGCGTCAATGAAGAGTTGCATGGACAGATGGCCTGCAAATATCATCCAGTTAAGAGATTATGTTACTACGCAACACATATATTTATAATACAAATGATTAATTCAAACTCAAAAGTATGCTTAAGATGATTTGGATTAAATGAGTCGAAAGTGATCACAATGCATTCAAGTGATTGCAAACTCTCAAATAGCTCTATGCAAATTGCATTAGTTGGCTATGAAATTAAGTGTGGACAAAAATGTTTGTGGGTCTACTTAACCCGTATAAAAAAAATTACTTCATCTGACCCAAACATAATTTAATCAATTACCCGACCTGCTCATTCTAGTATAACTAATCCATAGTGTCTCAACAAACCACATTAGAATCCATAATGCCATGTACTAAATGAATGGTGGTATTATGTTTAAAACGGCTGAATCCAATTTGCCCAAATAAAGCGACTCTAATACACTACAAACAAGAATCCTACCCGAGCCCATATGTGTTCTTGCACAATCCATCTTCGCAAATATTTTACACTATCCTGCATCAGATTAGCATAACTATCTCGATCATTATGTCCATTTAATAACAGAAAAACAAGTCACTATAACTGCTCGCTAAATCAGCTTATACCTGAAAATGGCTATCTTGAATAACTACAGTATACTTTCTTCTCTTTGATTTAATTAAATGAAATAAAATGAAGGATGTTAATATCTCTTGAAGTTATCGATATTGTTTTAATCTTTTCGGTATTGGCTTTTGGAACCCAAATCTTTCCAAAAATTCCTCAATCAACCTGAAATATGAGGTTCCCAAAATTAGATGTGGAATTTAATAGATGGTGACATGGTGTAAAATATGGAGCTAAGATTACTCACATGCCACAAATTGATTTTTGTGTTGCTGCGACTTCTCGATCTGGGAATGAATCATCTAGCCGGAAACTTAACCATACGTATAGCTCCAAGACCTTTAAATAAGACATGTGAGGAAAGCCTAGTAAATGAAGGAAGGTTATAAGATATTTGAAAGTTAGAATTCACGATACAGTTGATTTTTATAGTCGATTAGATTACTTCCTATAGTCGTAATATATTAAAAATTTGTTAATTTTCTTGCAATTTATATGGGATAATTACATATATGAGGTTCATGTTAAAATTTGAAATAGTTTTCTGTTGGGATGAAGAAAGTTTGTAACACGGCCACATGGGTAATTCACATTTATATGAACTTTACAACTGATACACCTTTGATCTATTTATGCATTATGCGGCGCTAGTGACAAGAAAAGCTTACCTTGTGAATTGACTCAAGTTCCTTGAGTTCAGCTTGAGTTTTTGGAACCTTAAGTGTCCCTGGAGTAAATATTTCTCGAAGTCGAACGATGCGACTCTTTGCATAAGTATGAGCGAACTAATGGATAAACAATTTATTAGCAATAATCCCAAACAAACGCACAGGAAAAGAAAAGGTAAATATTATAGTAGATTTTACCTGTGTGAGTCCCTGAGATAATATTTCATCAGTCATGTCAGCAGGGCTGCAGAAACCAAGAGTCAGTGACTTAAAGAGTTAACAAAAAAGAAGGGGCAATTTCATATCTCAAACCTATTAGTCACATAATTATGTGATACTAATCGTATAAACCAGAAATAAAAAAAGGGCGTACCTAAGACAAAAAAGGTACTTATCAGGCAAGGAAATTGGCATCTCGTCAAGTACCGCAGCAACTTTCTGTTGTGAATAAAAATATATCAAAATAAATTGGATTATTAGAAGCAACCTTGCCACGTTACTACAAGCACCATAAAACAGTACAAGTTGGATTCGTCGAACCATTCATTTAAGTTATTTAAGTCACAAAGGTTTTGCAAAGCATACCATCATTTCTTCACAGTTAGCAATAAAATAATTTTCTGATAACTTGGCATTCTCCACAAATTGCTCCTGGACAAATAGACATAACCAAATATTCAGCATTATTCGGTCAGCATACCAAGACCAAACTTTTGGTACATGTTCTTTCACATAATAAACCATAAAAGAATAAACAAAAGAAGTAGATAATAACCGACCAATATCTGGCACAGACCACAATTTATATGTGAGCGAGAGTACATGTACAGGAGGTCAAAGGTAGGAAATAATCCAGCACTCTGCATCATAAACAAATTTTCGCACTCAAAAGTTGGATTAAACAGAATTAATAAGAGTGCGATACTAGAATAGTGACCTGCTTACTTTCAAATTGCATATATGATATACCTCTAGAATTGGTGATGGGCAGTTTAGTGAGGAATGAATCAAGGGTAGGTCCTTTTTATCTAAACAAGTCACTTCACCGACAGGAAATTTAGATCCATACCTCCCAGCTCTACCTACCATATAAACAGATATCAATAAACATATAAAATTAACAGGTAATTTATTTTTTTGCTAAATAGAGATTCAAAAACGCAATGAAGCAAGTTGGAGATGTCTGGAAATTTCATAATACGACCATGCAAATTAGTTTAATACAGTAGATTTTTAACCAAATATATGAGTAATGTTAAGTATTGATGATGGAAAAGGTATGGGCAATAACCTGACAATGCACTTACATAACTTGTAAACAAATTTGAACAGAATACCTTATTTCTTTTCATAAGAAGTCTCAATAATAGTTTGCATCTAACTAGAAGGAAAGATAACAACTCCTCGCGTTTTTTTATCTATTTGTGAATATTCAACAGTAATGATGGACAATAGTAGTAATTTTCCAACAGAGTTCTTATGCATAGAATAATCAACCAACAGTTGTGTCGTTTTAATCATTGTACTTCCTTTTTGTACATCTCAGTCATTAAAAGATGGCTTTTGTGCCATTTGAGTAATTCTGTAACCCATCGTAATCTTAGCGTTTTTTACGTAAACGTTAACGTTATCTGCAATTCTGACAATTTCATACAACAATTTAACTTTGTTAAGAGCCGGTCCTCGAGAGATTTTGGGTTACAAAATGATTCACATGGGACACAATACCATCTTCGAGTGACTCGTGTACAAAAGATACAATGACTAATATGGGACTATTTGCAAAACTACATTTTAGGAACTACTCAAGGGAGTTAATCTGGGGAAAAGAAACATTTAGGGACTGATGGCATAAAAAACAGTTTAAGGTCGATGACTGAAGACTAGCTTTGAAAGTCTGAAGGAACAATATTGTTATTACATTATGTATTATATGTGAAAATGGAATACTAGTTAAATTCAAAATTACCAGCAATTTGTTTAATCTCCGGTACAGTAAGTGGTCGCATTTCCAGTCCATCAAACTTCTCCATTTCTGAAAATATAATTCTAGAAATGTTGAGATTGAGGCCCATGCCAATGGCATCACTTGCTACCAGAACATCAAATTCGCTACTTTCATCATTGAATCTTGTTGCCTGCATTTTCAACAAATTTCATCAGCTTTAAGCAACCATATGAACATGAGACCAAGAACTAACAGATCATGAATTTGAACAAACCATATATTGGGACAATAGGTGGATTAAAAGGTATAGAGTAGGTTGAAGTAGTGTGTGCGCGTGTATTTTCCTTTCAAGAAACAGAAGATATATACTAGACGACTAAGAATAAAATCAGATCATCAAAAGTATTATCTTACATAAAAAGGATAATGTATAATTGGCCCAAGTATAGATATAGTTTTGTTTATACCAATACTGATCAATATGCAGAATGGCAGAAAACTTTCTTGAGTTTTCTGACTGTTCAGTAACATTTTTACTTTACTTAATTCATAGAAAATTAACCAGGCGTATATTTCTTTTCCCAAATATTTAAGGTTATCTTCGTACTTGAGCCTGTTTTTATGAGATTTGGTACAAACAAAACTTGGTACATTTATAGGCAGCCTATACAATGGTTTCGCTATTTGGGTGGCCTTAATGAAAAAAGTTGAATGCTTAAGTGGCCTCCTTGTACATTATCCAAAAAGAGAGAGAGTTTAACACAAGCACAATAAACATATTGTGATAAGATACAAGTACAATAGTGACTGTAAACAGCAAGAAATAAATACCTGCCTTGTTCGTGTCTCTGGAGGCAATGAACCATAAACTACAGAACACAAATGCTTTCCATCATTTTCGATTTGTTTCTGACAATACAAATAGGCAAGCTAAAATTAGTTACACACTTCTTGGTTCTAGAAACTATGGCTGCCTATATTTGCAATAAAACGCGTAACGTTGCTAACAGTTAACATAAACCCATTACAAACATATATAAATCTTACCTTTAATTTGTATATTTTATTGCGTGAAAATGTCACAATGCAATCACCAGTTCTAATGTTTGAAAAAGATCCAAGAGGGGTCTTTAATGCTACTAATGGTGAAAGCCGCTCATAATTTAGTACCTGCACAACAAAATAAATCAACATAAATACTAAAATAAAATTAGACATCCTATAAACAGATCATCCACAAACACGATTTCACTACCTGCACATTATCGCCGGTAACACTTAAAATCTCTTGAATTAGTGGAACAGCAGCAGGATCTCCACACAGATGAAGCTCATTCGCTGCAATTCCTAAAAGAGCACGTGTAAATGAAAATCCACGTGTTCTGCACCCTATCATCTGCATACATAGAGATTAAGTAATTAGATATAAAATTAAATTTAATATAAACATTAAAAAAACACACCTGAATTTCATCAATAACAGCACAGTCGTAATCAGAGTTGACATCAGCCATTTCTACCGTCACAGCTTTGTGCTTTGCACCGTCAACAACCTCTTTTTCTTGACCAGTAATTAAATCACAAGGAACGTTTGCCTTGTTTAACCGTTTTGCTACCTCCCATGCCAACAATCTCAAGGGACCACAATAGATACCTAAATTTTAATATAAGAAAAGATCACAAAAAATTTGGCAAGATTGGTGTAAACCCGTTACAAAGGCGTGGATAAACAAAAATAATGTTGATACCAGAAGAGCTACGCTCCAACTGCTTCAGTGCATGATATGTCTTCCCACTGTTTGTTGGACCCACGTGAAGGATTACATTTCGCTTCTTTCTTCGAGCAACCGGGTACCATGTGTGAGGACGACTAGAATGGATGCAATAAGTTCCATCAGTTTAAGTTATGTTTAACAACATAGTAAACACTCATTTGCGCAAACATCTATTTTGTCTAGAAGATTTAGGATTACAAGTAAATAACAATAATTAAGATGTTCTTACGTCATGTCTGTAAAATCAAACTTCACTGGACCAGTGGAGCTACTAAACTGCCTTGAGGAAGCACATATACGAACTGCATTATGAAAGGGAATCATCATGATTATAAAAAATGATATCTAAGAACTGATAAACCAAAGGATAATCAATATCTCCGTTTTGACTTAACAATTAAAGCGGTGTATCATGTGTGTATTATAGTACTTTTACATACCAGTTACCAGAATAGAAAAAACTACATGGCACACAACCAAAAGATAAGATAATTTGTGATCCAAGAAGGAGGTACAAGTGCCCAAAGGACTACTTTTGAACTTCATATTCGATGTGGATTTTTCACTATTTAAGCTTAGAAAGAATTGGCATGTGACACCAGATATTATTCTGTGATATAGATGGAGCGATATTGGTAAGCATGGCCCTTATTTTAGCGAAAGTCGAGCTAAAAGTAGATGAGCATCCACCTATGACCATATGGGTATGATATATTATGGCAAACTTATGTAAGCACTTCAGAAAAACAACGTGCACGAAGATTAAACAATTACAAGCCTTCCCTTATATCAATGATTTCTTGTAAATAATGATGCTATTAAAAAGGAATCAACTAACATCAAACTCAAGCACGAATACACCTATACACTCAATTTTTAATAATTTAATGAATTTGGCTATTTGGACATGAAAATTGGTGGAAAAATCATTGTAAATATCACCATCACCACATTCCTTTACTCGTGCATCTTGATAAAACGTATAAACAGCTCTAAGGGTGTTTTGGGATTGCTTATACAAACTGCTTCTCTAAATTTGTGAGAAACAAGTTTTTTTTAATAAGTAGTTTTCAAGTTGCTTATTCAAAACACCTTATTTCAAAAAGCAACAATCAGATACACATTCCTAATAAGTAATAAGCAATCCCAAACACCCTCAAAACTGCTTGCAGTTTGAAAGGTATTTAATAAGAGCTTATCCAACCCGCTTATCTGATTATTAGCAAATGAAATAAGATGTTTTGAATAAACAACTTGAAAACTACTTATTCAAAACAGCTTGTTTCTCGCAAATAATAGATAAGCAGTTTGTATAAGCAATCCCAAACACCCTAAAAAAATGCTTATACGCTGTATCTGAATGTAAGAAGCAAATAAAGCTGTTTCAATAAGCAATTCTAAACATATACATCCTCCCTTGATAAACTACCTAATTTTTAAATACTTGACAAATTATAAGCCTAACATAAATGAAAAGCTTTTCTTTATAAAAATTGAAACTTGATAGCAAATATATACAAAAAGGATAATAAAGAATTAGGTTTAGAAATGAATAAATGTACCATTGGAGAAAAGAGTATGAGAAACTATTGACGGTGAGAGTCTTCTCCGAAGAGCAACACCCGCCATCTTTATAAAAGACGGAATAAAAATGGGAATATTCCGGTGGATGAATCTCGCACCCGAAGTTTCGATTTTCAAACAAATGTTAAGTTGTACGGAAATTCACTACTTTAGTTTCTTTTGACAATCCTAGCCGGCTACCCACGCATCGGTACCCGTATGATTATATTTTCTGGCGATAATATTTTTTTAAGTACATTTTTTTTATGATGACATCGTTTTGAAATAGGCTCTCACATCTTAGATAGCTTGTTACATCTTTAATGGGCGGAATAAATATTGGAGTTGTTACAAGAATGAAATAAATTTTATTTATGTGTGTAAGGTATTGAATTTTTAGCAAAAGTCAAATATATTTCTATTAAAAGCAAGTGAGTATGTATGAATTTTAAGCCTTGCTATTAAAGGAATAGTCTCAAATGCTTTATATATTAGTAAAGATTACATGTTCCGTTCCTATGATTTACCTAAAATCACACTCGTCGTTCTTATTCCATTTTAATTACATAAATAACCTTTATTTTTCAAATTATTCTCACTGATAGTCCTTGTTCGAAAAAGAGATCATTCATGTAACAAAGATAGGATTATCCGTGTAATAATAAAACTAGGGGCATTCAGTATCACATCTGTATTTATTTCATATTTCCAAACGGTCTTTTCTGGTTTGTACATCATGCGTAAAAACTTGTTTGGGAAATATGTAAATATAGGTGTGTATGTGGGGATATATGAAAATCCCCCATAAAACTATAGATTATTACACAAATGATTCTTATTTTTTGAAACAGGGACCCTCAATGCAATTAGTTTGAAAACTATGGATTATCTATGTAATTAAAATCGAATAAGGATGATGAATGTGATTTTGGGTAAACGACAAAGACAAAACACGTGATTTTGTAAGTCTTTTTCTTTTCTGATTTCTATTTCTTTCAGAGCAAAAGAAAAAATATAGTATATAATTTGTAGCTTAAGTTTGCGATTTTTTAGATGTTTTAGATTAGTAATAGTAGCCAACTCAACTAAACCAAATGCTCGTAGTAATAAGATCACAATCACAATAAGAAAACAACCTCACAAAAAATTAAAAACAAAAGCGCACACAAACACTTTCAATTCTTTTCGTCAAACATACCAAAACTTTCGTTTTAGGGGAGTGGATGCGTCTGGTTTGGTCTTCATAAGGGTAGATCGTTCTAAATGGCTTGACGGACCTAATCGGGCTCGGTTTAAGCGTGTGCAAGGTGTCATGCAGTGGACAAGCACCCCATTTTCTAAAGGCCTCAAATTTCTAGATATGTAACATACAAACTCGGTTTTGTAAGGTTTAGTCCGGTAAATGATGTTTTGTGATGGAATAAGTCGTTTTATAATGTTGATAATTAGTTGTTTGTGTCACGAAGAGAAACAAAGCTCAAAAGCCATTTTAATAGAGTAAGTACTTTATGTGGTTTGAGTAATAATATATGAGCGGTTTGAGCAATAATAAAATTACACACAAATCATTTCTTTTTTATTTGGTAAAATTTCAAGTTTATCCCCTTTAGTATATAGTTTGTCAATTCAGTCATTTTCAAAGTATTTATTTGGCATCTATTAATTAAAATGTCAAAACAACCAAAATTCATAGAAGCAACATCATTTATCATGAAAATACTATAGAGTTTACCTATAACTATATTTCAAAAAAACTACGAGTTTCATATTTAATGAGAGTTGATATTTAGGATTTTAAAGATAACTTTTCGAAGCTTTTTGAAAAATTCAATAGTTATGTCCAAAACCAGATAATATAGAAAATAAAAAATATAAAAAAAAAAACACACACACACACAAACAAATAACTACTGACTTGTTCAAAAAGATACAAATTTACTGTTTTATAGCGGATATTCATATATTTTTAAGGGGTGTACAATGTAATACGGTAGGATACAGCACAGGGCCTCCAAAATCCACGGGACGACCCTGGACCTAATGGTTTGGTCTCACTACAACTAGTCTTATGTCTGATTTGCAAAGCCATGTCTGCAAGAAAATATGTTGATTTGAAGTATTTAAGATACAAGAAGTAATAATTAGATAAGAAAAATTATCTAGATAACTAAAGAGGAAAAGTATTTTTGTCTTTATGTCTAAAACAATGAACGTACTTTTCATTTCCTCTTGTCACTTGTAAACATAAGTGGAAAACAAACACACTTATTTTATTTCATATTCCCACGACAAAGAGGAAAAAACAAACACCCTTCTTTTATTTCATCTTCCCGTCTGCAAACAAAAAGTAAAAAACAAACGCTACATTTAATCATTAGAAGATTAAAAGTGCACCTAATTCCATCTAGGAAGCTTATGTAATTATGTTTTAGGCTTAAAATCATGTTTCGTAAAAATAGAGCTCGTAAGCTTATTTATTTGTGTTTGAGTTAAAGTTAGTGAGGTAAAACTATAAAAAGATGCATAAACATTTATAAGGTATTGGAAATTTTCTTTTCACGTCTCTTTAAATAAGACACAAAGTTTGAACTCATTAGAAACCCCTTATATAAGCTCATAAGTTCAATCATATAATATTAAACAAACACTTTATTGACCCTATTTTAGTTATATAAGGTAACAAGCTCGTTAGACCCTAATCGAGTTTTGATTTTGATATACTTACAAAAAGTTTGAGGTTCAAATATTAGTAAGACACGGATGAGGCCTAAATGCACTAGTGCTTTGTGCATTTTATCACTGGTTTTATATGGTTTTTGTTTTATCACATGTCTCCATAAAATGCAGGTAGTTGAAACTTTTTGAACTAATACGTGGACTTATGCTCAGAAATGGCTAAAAGAGGGAGGAAAACGAATAATTATGAATTATGACTAAGCCATACGCCGTTTGGGATTCACGCAAATGGCCTAAATAGTGAGACGGTCATTCCAGGGAGCAACCAAAATTTGACATCAAGGTCAAACACCATCGCAAGGGCCACCAGACGTCGTCTTGGGTCGTTATATTCTTAGAAGTGTTCATCGACATGGTTGCATTGTTTTTATCATAACTCTCAAACGAGCTCATATTGAGGTGATTCAAAAGACACGAAACTAGAAGACGGGAGCTACAATTCTATACCAAAACTAGGTGACCTAGCGGGGTTCCAAACAGCGCCACCACCTTTTGATGATTGTGTACGGTTGCGAAAGTCTATATATTTAAACCCTAAAATGTATTTTCGTAACTTTTGGTGGCTAGCCTTTTAGGCTTACTATAGGGTTGGATATTTGGTTGTATAATCATTTACTTTGATTAAGATTTGCTTGTTTAATCATTACTTTAATTATCATATTGTGATTTATCTTTAATCTTAATCTCTTGATTAATTGTTCATCATGATTTATTGAGTTTTTGTGTGCTCGCTTGGATTATGAGAGACCCTAACTATTAATGATATCAATTGTTGATTAATGATTCTGCAAGTAATTGTATCTTTATCGTTTTTATCAATATCGTGTTGAACTTGTAATTGATTGCTATTAAATATTAACCACTATTAATTTAGGCAATTAATAACTTGTTTGACACCTAACTAGACCAAAGTTAGGGATTTAAATTGGTAGGAGACTTATAAGTTCATAAAATATACATATCCAATTAAGAGAGATTTGCAGTTGAGGTGGGTTTAACTAATAACCATTTAGTAATCTTAAGCTAGTTGTGACACTCGTACTAGCAATTTCATTTTTAGACTTAGTTCCCGCGCTAGGTTATTCATTGTGCATGAGGTTTGGTTTTATTTTTATTGGGATTGTGTTTAAAGCATGTTTAGAAATGTTAGGCTTAGCCGATCCAGACCTGACTGTATCTATCCATAGGTGGTGTTTTCTCGATCACCCAAGTTAAGGGCATCACATTTAAGGCCAATCCATGTATTGTATAATTAGGTATTTGCCTTAGCTTACAGTTAGGGCAGGATCGGTTGATCCTAACATTTAAGGTCATTCCATTTATTTGTATAATTAGTTATTTTCCTTAGTTTAATTGTTTAGATGGCGAGGGGAAGTGACAGCTACCCGGTCCATTTGCAACCATTAGTCAACTTCGTAATTGAATAATTCTTTTTAGGGAGTATTTTGTCTTGGAGAGCACATTTTCTTTATCCTTGTTTGAAACCACTTGTTCATTATCTTTTATTTAAGTATTTTAATCAGCCTAAAACCTCACTCAAACCACTTGTTTAAAACCACTTGTGATAACACTAGTGCAATTGCAATCTCAAACAATCCAATCCGTTATTCTAGAACCAAGCATGTTGATACAAAAGTTGGGCGTTCCTTGTTTGGACTCGGTTCTCGTATCAATTAGATCTTGATGCTTGAGACATGCGCACTAAGTAAGCAGAAAACACCGTTAGGCTTATCGTGGGATTGTCTCCCGATTATCCTCCGGCGTGAGTAAGTAATCGGTTTTAGGGTTTAGTGGAGAGTTAGGGTTTGAGATCGTACCTTTATGAGGTAGAGATGCCCTTTATATACACGAAATCCTTGTTGGTTTCGTGTTCCCCAACCTTGGCGTATCCGCCTAAGTCGGTTGGCTAATGCATATCCATAAATAAGAGATATCAATATCAAGGCCATAAATAACCGGGTTTGGGCCTTCGTGAGCCCAAACCGTCCTTGTGCTAGCCCACTCGTCTTGGGCTCGAGTGTTAGTAGCGTCCATTGGTCGGGTTCATGACCGAATCGGACTATCGTCATCATGTCCCCAGGTCTAGTATGCGCGGTGAAACCGCGGATGCTAGACTAATAATTACTCATATATTCCTCAGGCGTGGCGGAGAAGCTTCAGGGTTTCCGCCTTAAAGAAGATACGGTGAATCCGGTCAAAATATGTCAAATACATCCCTCGTAAAGCGTGGGAAAGTGAATGGAAAGTGTGCCGCGTAAGCAACTCCTATCCCACGTTTGGAGAAAGTGGGATCACGTGTCGATCATCGCGTGGATGTAAAACCCTATATAAACTTCCGCCTCACTTTTACTGTGATTATCACGGTAAAAATCATTCGCCATTGTTAAAAACTCGAACTATCAACCAAGAAACCCGAAACTTTTAAAGGTAACGTGCGTGCGCATGTGAAACTTATTATGGTTCGTGGATTAGCGACTTTGCATCCGACATGACCGAGGATGAACCGTGAGTTCACCTCGGAATATTATATCCGTTTCTGTTGCATCCGGTAGTTCCATTTGCTTGAGCATCGATAATGATTTCCCGAAGGAAAGTAGGGTATACACTCGTTTTTGAATTTGCGAATCAGCGCGTGCCCGTCTCCTTATTCTTGTGCGGCGTGTTAAATTACTACCGCTACACATATCCGGTACCTTTGTATAGGTGCGTGAAAATAACAAAACCGAGGTTAATTGCCGTTTGTTGGCGATTAACCCACTATCTATCTCTTCGCGTTTTACCATACAACTTGGTCAAGCGGATGGGTTTCATTCGCTAAGCGGGCGGTGCAATGTTATCTCGATAAACTAGGCGGCTTAGGGGCGGAGAAAAATTCTTACGGGTTGATGAGGCGGTGTTCCTTGGCGTTTGCGCCTATACCCAAAGTTTGCTACGAAGGATGGCGCCCTCACGGAACATCAGTGGCGATGATGCGGAAGCGATAAAAGCCAATCGTATTCCCATCAATTCCTACCCAGGAATTTTTGGTGCACATGGGCATCGATCGTAACTATTCGATAGGCACGATGAGGTGCCAACCTTCTTAGCAGCGGATGACGGGGTGGGTGCTCGTCCCCGTACTCCTTTGCTTTATTAATGTGAGCCTTTCTTTTCACCTTTGTACTTTATATAACTTGTGTTTGTTTGTTTCTTCTTTGTGAGAGATGGATTTGTTTCGTTGTGCAATTGGCGAAACCTCGCCCGAGTTACCGTGGGGTGCGCCCTTTGAGAGAGGGAAGTCCCTATGCGGAAGCTCTGCGGGCGCACCATGGAGATGTTGGAGGAACCGGGGTTGATTCTTCCGTTCTTGTTGGAAGCAACCCTGCTGCGTGCCCGCCCAGGGTACATTAAATGCGTGGCGAGCTTTCACGCGCAAGCGTGTTGGAGGCGTGGAAGTCTTCCGGGAAGAGCGGAGGAAGCGGACCAAGGGTCAGCGCAGAGGCGCTGGTGATGATGGCGCAAGCTCATCTAGGAGGCGCCACTGTCATTCATGGCGTGGAGTCATCATCGGATGAATCATCGCCCCTCGCGTGGCGAGACTACTCCTCCCAGTAAGTGTTGTCGCCGAAACACTTAGTGCATCCTTATTTGTTGTATAAAATAATCATAAAATGTCTTTGTTTGCGTGCGGTGTTGATACGGCTGGAATCTTCTTGGGCACTCTGTGGAGTCGCCACCCAGGCGAGTCTATTCGCCTTGACCCTCTGCGCCCGGAGGACCAAGGCGCCGATCCATTGGCATCGGGGATGTGCCAATGGACCAACTTGTTGAGGAGCTTGGTTTGGGCTGCTGCGCACCGAGCTACATTGGTCGCGTGACTAAAGTCAAGATATCTTTGGAGAGAGTAGCGGAGCGGCAGAAGGACAGACAGTTGAGTTCTTTGGAGGCACGTTTGGCTAGTGCTCGGGTTGAAGCAGTCGGCGCTCTTATTCCCAAAACTTCTTTGGGAAAAGATGGCGTTCTTGACCCAGTGAGCCAGGGCGTGCAGCGTTGGAAGAGTACAAGGCTTCTTGCGTGCAGGGGCATTAATCATTTGGAGAAGGGAAGGATGAGCACTTCTCTCGGTTGGGAAAGTTTCGTGAAGCTGTGGATGGAATCTTTGAAGGAGCGGAGATGAAACCATAAGCTCGGCATTGAGTACGATGAAGAGTTGTATCCTCGGTGGTTTCCACTATCATTGGCGCGGTGGCTTATCGACCATGGTTTGCGCCTTGCGCCTCGGTACCTTGGAATCTCGAGAGGTGGTAGGCGCATTTGGGGGTTGTGCGGTCTTGCGCTAGCGCGTGGCAAGCGAGAGGCTATAGAAGAGCTTCATGAGGGTGGCCTTTTGAAAGTGCTTTCAGCAGTGCCGGGTATAATGAGCGGCGTATGATGATCAGTTCTTTGCAATGGAAGATGAAGCTGTTGGAGCTTCCTCGATTGCGGAGTTGGGCGCGACGAGGATTATCCCATAGGTGTGATTATGGAGGATTGACCTTGGCCGCCATCGTCGCGATAATCGAGGCGCGACTGACTATTTTGAAGCCTGATGAGTCACAGCTGCAAGTGCCTATCTTTGCTCGCCCCCGCGACATCCTAAACCCTTTTGCGCTTGAGAAAGAAATTCCTTTGAAGGAATCCTTAGAAGCCCATGCTATGAGGCTTGCAAAGAAGAAGGGCGTAAAGGGGAAGGCCATTATGTGTGGTCTTGGCGCAGCGCATCTCCCAGATCGACGGGTACTGTTAGTGTTGCCCGCAGTATCGCGCGGGATTACGATTTGTTGAAGAAGCGAAGGAGGTGGGGGCAGCGCAAGCCATGTGGAAAGCTCATCTCTTAGGCGTTGTAATAGTATATAGGTTATAGCCTCTTTGTAAATATCCTTTTGTAAGAACTCGTGGTCCTTAATAAAATTTTCCTTTTGTTGAAGGTGTGTTGATTTGAATGTGGTTGCGACTTATAATTTTTGTACTTAGTTATCCGTCTTTGCATGAAAACGTTCTCGTTGTCTAAGAATCAAGCGGTTGTATAAGCGCGAAAAATATATGAAGTCCATAATCATGTATGAAAGTCATGATCTAACATACTTAAAACATAATTTCTAAGTATTTGTATCATAATCGTGTATGGTTTGATATCACGTCTTGTAAATATCATATTAAGGAGTCAAGAGTCTTGATTCCTAGTTTGTTAAAGCGCACGGTATGCATTCATTGCGCATCCATCGTGGAATGCGCATTGAACTTATTCAACGTCTTGAAAATAAGGTGTTTAACAAGGATGCATGATCCAATGTTGATGGGTTTGCAACCCTCTTACTCAACGAGTTATTTAGTAGGTTTACTCATCCTTTGCACCATCGTGGGTTTAGTAAGTGCATGCACGCCATGTAGGCAAAAGATAATATAACAACAATGTTGAAACATAAATAAGATGTAAATAACAAATTGAAATGTGTCGTGGAGTTAGCTAGAAACCATGACGTTTATTAATACTTGCAAGTTTTGTAAAAGAAAAAGACATTTGCCTAAGTAAAGCAGAATGTAAATACACGGATATTTATTGAGCACTATACTAAAGTGCGGGAGTATCCGTCTTGTTGGGCCGTAGCCGTTCCTAGAGATAACATCGTTTGAGATTGCGAGATGTTCCATGTGCGTGGTAGCTCACGACCATCCATGTCGCATGACTTATGCGCGCCTTTTCCTAATGCTTCAATGACCTCATAAGGTCCTTCCCACTTTGGTCCAAGTTTCCTGTATCTTACGCATGGCTCGCATCATTGGCGCGATATCTGAAGTCGCTGGTGCGAATGAGGCGCTTGAACTTTAGCATCGTAGTATCCCTTCATTTTGACTTAGCTCTCGCCTCGCATATAGGCTGCGCTCGCCTTTCTTCCAACAGTCTAAGTCAATCGCCGTTCATCGTCATTGGTTGTAACATTAACCCGGCGGTGCGAATAGTTGGCATCCCAATTTGGTGGTATGGTGGCTTCACATCCCATAGACAAGAGAAAGGAGTGTCTCCGTGCTAATTTTGATTGTAGTGCGGTGCGCCCATAAAACATGCGATAATTCCTCTACCCGCCTTCCTTTGTGTTTGTCTAAGCGTGCTTTAATTCCTTCACCTAGACTACGATTTGCCGCTCGACCAAACCATTGGTTTGTGGGTGTTTAATGACAGCAAGTGTTGTGCAATATTTAGCTTTTCGCACCATTCCTTGAAAGGGTTGTCACATAATTGTTTTCCGTTGTCGAGATGATTTCCCGGGTAATCCGAAGCGGCATCGATATTTTCCCAAACAAATCGTTTTACACGATTTCTGTGATTGTCGCGACCGCCTTTGCTTCAATCCATTTAGTGAAATAGTCTAACCACTATAAGAATTTCAATCCCCTATTTGCAACGAGGGAAGGGGCGGCAATGTCGATACCCCATTTATAGAATGGCCATGGCGGCGTAATAGGTGTTAGCTCTGTTGTGGTTGGCGTGGAATGGGTCTGTGAACTTGGCGATCGCCACACTTTCTTATTAAGTCCGCGCGTCGCGGTGCATCGTGAGGCGGTAGTATCGACCGTAAAGCGCGCGCCAGCGGACCGTGGTCACGAGTGCATACTACATGAACCGGCGTGGATCTCTCGGTCGTGTCGCTTGAAGAGGTCCGACACGCCGAAGCCATGGTTGTAGAAATGAGCGTCGATATAGTATACCGTCCGAAGTTCAAACCTACGTGATGTGCGCCGTACTCGTCGGGCGTCATACGCTCTTGGGGCAATCATGCTTGCTTATAAACTCGACGATTGGAGTCATCCATGTAGGACCTTGTTCCTCTATCACCGTGGATATCTCCATCTCCGAGATGGACTTGCTCTTGAGTTTCCACCAATACTTGTTTTGATAGGTGCGTAAAGCTTGTGGATGCAATCTTGCTCGGTGCATCCGCCTTTTCATTTTCCCCACAGGAACTTGTTTGATGGTAAAACTGTCAAAGCCACGGATTAGGGACTTGGTCTTGTCGGTATTGAATCATGTTTTCCTCTTTAGCCACATACTCGCCCAACACATGGTTGGCTACAGACGGAATCCACATTTGCTTCTAGGTTGCGTATGCCCATTCGAGTGCAATCGTAGTCCGACAATCGGGGCTTCATACTACGCCTCGTTGTTTGTTCTTTGTGAATTCAAAGCGCGATGCGTAAGTGAATTCCATTCCTACGGACTCGTGAGGATAAGGCTGCGCTGACCCGTCGCGCATGAAGATCCGTCCGTGAATAAGATCCATGGTTCTTGTAGTTCCACCTTGTTTTGTGAAGGTCGTCATCGATATCCGGTTTTCGATGATGAAGTGCGCTAGTATCGCCCCATAACGCGATCGTGGTGCATAGGAGATGTTATGCTCACCTAGCAACACACTCCACTTACGTAGTCGTCCGGATGCATCGGGTTTGGAGATGATTTGCTTGATAGGTTGATGCGTGATCACCGCTATTGGGTGCGCTGGAAGTACTGCGCGACCGTTTGGCGGCGAATACTAATGCCAAGACCAACTTCTCCATTGCGCTATAGTTAATCTCCGTTTTCTTGAGTGCTTTGCTTACAAAGTATACGGTGTTTGTCTTGAATTCACATCATCGATAGTACATGTTGTTGCTCCATTAATCATGAGATAAGTACATAATTAATTCTTCCCACAGGCGGTAGCGACTAGCGTGGGGGCTGCTGCTAAGTCTTTGTTTAAGTTGTATAAAGCTTCTTACCTTCCGTAGTCGGTGAAAGTCTCACTTTTTGTACACTTCTTGAGTGTTTTGAAGAGGAGTGACTTGTCTGATGATTTGGACAAGAATCTATTCAAACTTGCTAGTTTTCCGTTTAGAGATTGGACTTCTTTCAGCGTGCGTGGTGAAGGAAGTTGGATGCGACCTTCGTTTTTTCGGACACGGTTTGATGCCATCGGGCTCTATCAAATATCAGGAACATGCCTTACATAGCGCCAAAGTGCATTTCTTAGGATTTAGCTTCATGTTGATCTTTTTAGTGTCTTAAATGTTTCCTCAATGTCGCGCAATTCATCCTCCGTATGGCTTTTTATGACAAGGTCATCAACATAAACCTCTAGGTTGCGGCCCACTGCTTTTCAAATCGTTGTCCACCAATCGTTGGTAGGTGGCGCTGCGTTCTTCAAGCCAAAGGGCATCTTAGTATAACAATAGGCGCCTTGGCTTGTATGGAAGGCCGTTTTCTTCATCTTCTTTAGCCATCTGGATTTGGTGGTATCCTTTGTATGCGTCAAGAAGCATTTAAGTGGGTATCCGCACAAAGATTCTATCTTCGGTCTATCTACGGTAGTGGGTAGCGATCTTGTGGACATGCTTTGTTGAGATCCGTGAAGTCGCGCATCCGCCGACTACCGTCGCTCTTCTTGACCATCCTTTGGGTTGGAAAGCCGGTCATGGTAATAGACTTCTCGCATGATACTGCATCCACAAGTTTATGTACTTACGCGAATTGCTTGTGCGCGCTACGGAGCTGGCGCGCTTCTTACGTCGTCTTGGGAGTATCCTTGTCGGATTCTCAACTTGTGTACGTAATCGGCGTGGTACACGGTCGTGTGCTTTGGTTCCCATGCAAAGATATCCGGGTTCTTTTGCAAGAGTGCGCTTGCGGTACATCTGCCGTTATCGGATAGCGATCCCGATCGATACTTCTTGCTACGGGTAATCGGGATGAATTGCAACCCTCGGGTTTGATACTTTAGTTCTATTTGATACGGAATGTGTGCCGTCTCACATGTAATTGTGTTACATTCTCCGGTGGTGCGGTGGTATTGTGAGAGTAACAATGCCTCCTCCATCGGGAATTTGAGCATCCCATGTCTTTGTAGATGGTGCTGCGCGTATGGTTGAAATCTGGTCTTCAATAATGCCATTGTATGGCGAAGGGATTTGATCACCATAAAATT
The DNA here is from genome assembly GCA_022545495.1 of Chrysanthemum lavandulifolium. Classification (NCBI taxonomy): domain Eukaryota; kingdom Viridiplantae; phylum Streptophyta; class Magnoliopsida; order Asterales; family Asteraceae; genus Chrysanthemum; species Chrysanthemum lavandulifolium. The sequence goes on along the minus strand of CM040241.1, from coordinate 232,339,377 downwards.
CATCCAGTGTCGTGGGTGTTCCTTATTGCCAACATTGACTAGTAGGTGTATTTGCCCATGGGCCATATCTTTTCTCTGTAAAACCGATCAGCGGCGTCATGGCCGGGAACTTAGCGACTTCGTATCTCGGTCGCGATCGTTTGAAACGATGTTCATACATTATATCTGCGGATGCTCCTCCATCAACATACATGCGGTGGATATCGTGACCCCCTGCATTGATTTCAATGGTGAGCGGTTCTACCACTGCGTTGTCCGCAGCCAAGGTGGGGAAGGAGATTTCGCTTCCGCGGGAAAACTTTTGGCTGATCTTCTGCCTAGTCATTCGCTGCCATGATTGTATCATGTAGATGGTATCAGCCTTATCTTTGGGTACTTCTTTCTTGTTCCCAGTCTTTTGCTTATCTTTCCCCTCCTTGATGTTTTTAACCAAATGGTCCAATCTGCCTTCTTTTACTAGCTTATCAATTAGCTGGCGCAATTGGACACACTCATTGGTGGTGTGGCCCTTCTGTCCATGATAGTCGCAGTATCCATTCCCCACGCGCCGCTCTTCTGGGGTGCGCATTGGTGGGGGCCTTGGGAAGTTCGCGCCTTCTGCCGCGAATATCTCCTTTGGAGTCTTGGTTAGCGGGGGTATATTTGTCATTATCTCGTCCGCTCCCCTGGCTGCGGTAGTTCTTGTTGCGGTTGCTACTACGGTCGATGGATTGTCTCTAGGTCATTCTTGTGACCTATAGTTTGAGTAGCCTTTCTTCTTTGTCTGCTGCAACTTCTCCTTGGATAAAGGACCTTGTGCGTTTCATAAGTTCATCAAAGGTTTGGGGACCTTGTCGTTCGACCTTTTGATGAGTTACGGGTTATTGATCCCGTTCATGAACCACGAGATCTTTAGTATTTGGGGCATGCCTTGACATGTATGCACTCATCTTTGTAGCGCTCCACATAAGCGCTTGTAGATTCCCCACAGCGTTGTTTTACCACAGCAAGTTCGACGGGGTTTTGGCGCACTTCTTCCTTTGAGTGAAGTTCGGTGACGCCTTCGCAACTCTTCAAAGCCATCAATGCTTATGCGTGGAAGCTTCTTGAACCATTTCGCGCATTGCCCACTAATGTGGAATTGAACATGTGGCACCACACGGGTTGTGGCCAATTTTCGATGGTAGCGGTGATTCAAAATTTTTAGGTGATCGTCCGGATCACTGTTCCATCGTAGGTTTTCACATTGGCGGGCATCGCCTTCTCTTATCTTCGAGAAATCGTCGATGCGCGGGTGAGCGCATCCGCTTTTGGCGGCGCCGGGGAAGAGACATATCTTCCTCCTCACGGTCGCGATATCTTCCCTGGACTTCGGTGTCTGTTTCGTTGTCCTCGTTGTCAGGAATCACGGAGGACGAGCCTCCCTCTTTCGGCGCTTGCGCCATTGTCCTCGAATCGAGCTTGAAGAGCTTTCACTTGGGGAGTGCCGTCGTCCAGTCATCATGGACCTGCGGCTACCAAGCCTAGCGTGGACATTGATGCGCCGTCCGTCCTCTTCGTGTTCTTCCGGATCTGCGGTCGGTGCTTCATCGTTCTCGACTCTCCTCCCGATCTGGTAAACCTTGGGCGGTGGCTATCCTTCCGCGCCTCTCCTTACGATGGCGCGATGGGGATGTCTCGTACTACGTGTCGAAGTTTAGTCGGTCTTTGCGGGGCTCGACTCGACCTCTTTTCGCCTCCTCTTGCATGAGGCGCCAAGGTTTCGTAGTTTTGAGACACGAAGTCACTTGGCGCTAGTTCGAGCGCGACTCCTTCTAGCGAGGGTTTTGTTTCCACCTCACGAAACCTGTTATGCTAAGAGTGCGCTGGCGGGGTTGTGAGGTTCGTTTAAGCACCGATTGCGGGGAGTGGTAAGAAGGGTGCTGTTGTGGAACCTCGGTGTTGGTGGTTGTCGTGGCGGCATGGGTTGTCCCGTGCGTGGTTCCTTATTGCGAAGACCGGATCTGGGCGACCCTTGGTTTACGGTTGTCTTGGTTGTTCTAGAGGCTGCTTAGAGGTGATCCACTTTCTTGCTTTTTCCTTGTAAGTCGCTATCACGATCGGTGGCTTAGGTTTCCGTGCTTTGTCATTCTAGTTCTTAGTGATTGGTCCCCGGATGGCGCCACTTGTTGATACAAAGTTGGGCGTTCCTTGTTTGGACTCGGTTCTCGTATCAATTAGATCTTGATGCTTGAGACTGCGCACTAAGTAAGCAGAAAACACCGTTAGGCTTATCGTGGGATTGTCTCCCGATTATCCTCGGCGTGAGTAAGTGTCGGTTTTAGGGTTTAGTGGAGAGTTAGGGTTTGAGATCGTACCTTTTATGAGGGTAGAGATGCCCTTTATATATACGAAATCCTTGTTGGTTTCGTGTTCCCCAACCTTGCGTATCCCGCCTAAGTCGGTTGGCTAATGCATATCCATAAATAAGAGATATCAATATCAAGGCCATAAATAACCCGGGTTTGGGCCTTCGTGAGCCCAAACCGTTTGTGCTAGCCCACTCGTCTTGGGCTCGAGTGTTAGTAGCGTCCATTGGTGGGTTCATGACCGAATACGGACTATCGTCATCAA
>CM040241.1:231403887-231658099 GCA_022545495.1 Chrysanthemum lavandulifolium | reverse complement strand
CCCTTTGTTGACGGACAAGTATTGCTGGATCGGGTATAATTAAAACCCTTGATAGGGTTTGTTTCAGCCAAAAGGCGCCAAAAAAAGGGGGGAAGGTTATTAAAAATTGAAAAAAATCACGATTGTTAAAGAAAGGTTTTCACGGGGGAGAAAGTCAATTTTTCAAAAATCCTTTTGATTAAAGAGAATCCCATCAGAAAAGAATTTCATTTTTCCCATTTTTCAAAGAAACTTTGAAAAATAACACTTCACGGAGAGGATTCCAGACGTTTAAAGTAACACAATTTTTACCCTTAGATTCTAACCCCCTGATAGGAATCCTGCTTACAAACCACATTAACCCGAACTTTTGGTGGCCGAAATTTTCCCGTCCTTTTAAACCCAACTTGAACCCAACACTTCTGGATCTAATAATCTTTTCCACATTAAGCGTAGTTTTATTTTGGCAATAATTTTTGGAATCTCGCTCAACAATTTCGGTCCTCGGGGAAGGAGGGTCCCCTTCAATCAACAATTTAAGAAAGTTGTTATTGGTTCCTGAGAATGAAACAACCCTTTAAGACCAGGGCTTGGGAAGTTTGTCAGGTCGTCCAGGCCGACCGTCTTACCGGTGACCTTGGAACCACCGGAAATTGAACGGTCCCCAAGGGGTTTCCCCAATTTCTTTCACCCTTTACATTTTATCCCCTTAACCCAATTTACCATCTTCCTTTGGGTTTATTCTCAGGCAGGCCCGCCTTCATTTCTCTTTTCTCCTTTTCAAATTCCTAAGTTTCAATTCTTATTGTCCAAATTTTACAGCGGCAGGGTATACCTAATAACCCTTAACACCATGCTAAAAGAAGAGCTTTTTTTTTTCCATGAAACCTTAAACAAAAAACCAATCAAATTGTGATCGGAAAAGCTTTGTACCTAATTTTACATTTAAAAGCCCCCTACAAGGCTGTTTTGAAAGTTTGAAACAAATCCAAAAATCCTTGGACCAATTTAGAAAACCTTTTCTTTAAATTCCCTCAAATTAATAATTAAATCTTTAACATGAGGAGGGATTTTAAACAAGCAAAACTTAAAAACCATTGAAACCGGATAGGAAAATGAACTTTGTCCTAAAATTTTTTGAAATGCCCCCTTGCGATTCGGCTTCCAATAAAATTCGCGAAAAAGGAACCTTAAAAATTATTAAACAAAACCCCGTCAAAATAAAACCCTGGAATCCCAAATTTAATAAGTTAAAAAAGAAAGGGCCCGAAATACTATGGTTATGGAAATTCCCCCAAAACATGAATTATAAACGTTTCCAGGGAAGGTTTAAAAACATTTTAAAACGGTTTGAAAACATTCCAAATTTAAACCAAGAAATTTGACCGAAAATCAATAAAAATTTTAGGAAACTAAAATTTTTAGAAATTTTAGGCATTAACATTAAGTTTGCGGATAATAGATTTTAAAATAAAAAATTTCCACATCAAACAAAATTCAATTTAAACGTTAAAAAATTTTTACCAACACCACCCATACCCCCACAAACAACCCTTGAGATTTGATCCCGCGATTTCGGAAAACACGGGGCCGAAACCATTCCCTATGGTTACCCCCCAACACAGAATTTGCCAAAATAGAAGGAGCGCTTTGAATAATCACCTTTGTGAAAACAAACCCCATCACCCAAACCAACCGAAATTTGATCCGCTGAAACATTTAGGTTTTGAAGCGGGCTTTACTTGAAAAGACCGCCGACAAAAAGGTTAAGATCTTAAAAAACACCCCCAAACAAAAATTTTAAGACCTGATTTTAAAGAAAATCAACCCACGAAACCCCCTCACAATCAAACGATTTGAGAAATCGCTGAGAAACAGAAATTTGAAAAGCCGGCGATTTCTTAACCGAACAGCAAACCAAAACAAATTTTTCAAAAGTTGTTCCCCAAAGAGCAGGGTTGAGGCCCCGGGGTTGTCCGAGGGAATGCTTCATTTGTAACCAAGTCCCCTTGGTCCAATCCCATTTCTCCCGACGAACCCCATCCCTCAACAGAACAACGCGGGAAACACACCCAAACACCAATCAACAAACCACAGGAAACGTCATCCATAACCACCCATCCCAAAATCCTCAACAAATTTTTGGCACGGCGACAGGCAGAGAAATGAAAAATTTCCCCTCAAATTTTAAAGGTCCCGCGGCAATGAAACTGCCGAATTCCCAACCACTTTGAACAACCAAAAGACGAAAACACCGCCATCAAACCGTTTTGAACACGAAATTGAAAATTGGAGAACTTTTCCGAAAGGACGAAAGCTGCCCGGTTAAACAACACTTATTTCACGTTTGAACTGCCCCGATTATGCCGCCAGTCGAAAACCGCGATAACACAGCCTTAGAAAAAATATTTTTTTTCAAATTTTCATTTTTTTGGATTTGGATTTTTTTTTTTTTTTTGTTTTTATTTTGTATTTTGATTTTGATAAAATTCTATCTTTGTAAATATTTATCAAAAAATCAAAATAAAAATATAAAACCAACAAAAGAAAATAGAAAAAATAAAATTTCAAAATCCATAAAAATTAAAATTTGAAAAATAAAAAAATATTGTTTTAAAGACATGTCTTCCGTATCGATAACATCTACTGTTAGAAATGTCATTCCAATGGCACGGGACATAGATGAAGTTCGGAGGTGTAAATATTCTTTTAAATGTACAAAATCAAAATACTACCAAAATTAAAAATAAACTTCAATCATAAACTTAAAAGGAAATTTGCTAAAAATTTCAATTTTTGTATCAAAACAATGGGAAATGTCAACGTGGCTGAAAATGGGGTTTTGCCAAATTTCGTCAAATATTTGGTTTCAAAATGGGAAATGGATTTTTGAAATTAATCCGGTCTAAAGGAAAACATCAATATTCTATTTTATTTTAAAAAAATTTGATTGGGAAGAATGTTTTTTCTTCAAGTTTTAATCATAATGTTCAAAAATTCATTGTGATAGGACCGGTTTCTAGGAAGAGTTGGTTTATGTTATGTCTCCCTTTTCCCTCCTTTTAAAATTTAATTGTATGGAAGACTTTTGATGATTGTTGTGTTGTGAACCTATGATGTGTGTTAAATTTGATATGGTTTAGAATTTGGATTCCGATCCCCTGTGTTGCGAAGGAAGGGTCTATTGTACAAATGAACGCAATAATGATTGGCTGAAAATATACCGGGAAGCAGAACGGACTTTCTCCTGCAAAATCTGGCATCTACCACCCCGCTTTGGCAACGCAACTCTTTTGAAAATATTTTTTAAATGGAAAATATTTTTGGAAAAAACTTTAAAGTTTAAAAACGGACTTTATTTTTCAAATCTTCGATTTCAAATAATATTCGATATTTCATCAAATCTTTATTATAATGTTGACCTAAATTTAATGTTATGTCATGGTATGTTTTCTTTAAAATCAAGGTCTTTAATAATTTTTTTTTTTTTTTGATTGTTAAATGTTTTTTACTTAAAATCTTTTCGCCTTTAAGTGAAAATCGCTAAATTTTTGTAATTAAATTTCGTTTAAATTCATTTAATAATTCGCCCCCATTTGTAATTATTGGAGTAACCGAAACGATATTTTAAAAAGTTTATTTTAAAATCTTCCCGGCAAAATTTTTAGAATGATATGGGAAATTTAACCAAAACCTTGGTATTTAACCGCATCCTTTCCCTTAAAATTTTTGGGATCCAAATCAAAGGGTTTGATTTTTGATCGGGAATTTTGTGTTGAATTGAAAGTTTTGGTGTGTTAATTGCAGATGTTCTAGTGAAACCCAATCTCAATTTGAGGGAATTTAACGGCGTAGGGAAATTTTTAAATAATGAGAATTTTTCAATTTTAATGGCTTTTGGTTCTTGATCTTAAGAACTTGTGAAAATCTCTTCTTTCTTTAGTACATCGATCAGGTATTCTCTTCAAATACAAAGGTATTTTTGATTGAAAATTGATCTTCTCATAAAACCTTCGTCATTGTAAAACTCTTTCTTCTAAGCAATACGTGATTGTTTTCAAATCAATTTTTCATCAATCGCTGAATCTCAATTACCGTTCACTCACTCCGTGTTGTCTTCGAGACGCTCCGTTTGAGAACAATAGAACAACCACAAACCCCTCGCCAAGGAGATTCTTCTAATTATACCCGATCACAGCAATACTTGTACCGATCAACGGGAACCGGGTCCGTACTCAATTCAACGAAGTGATCAAAGACACTTTCGTGTTTTATTGCTAACTGCTGTTTGCAGTACATTTGACGGGTTGCAAATGATCGTAATCGAGGAGTCAATCCAAAGCCGCATGCTCACAAAGATCCACACTTAATTGAAGAAATCATGACTTGTGCTTATCTACACAACATGGCTCGATATTTCTATACTATGCTCGCATCGCCGCAAATATCTTGAACCAAAGAAAGCTTCCGCCACTGATGAAAAAGATGTTATGATCCTAAAGTGTGAGATGTCGGTCCGAAGTCACAACTTCACATGATGGCAACACAATAAAGGGTGATCCAGAGATTTGTTGTAATGATCTCAAAGAAAGCTCAAGATCGGACAATGAAAGTACAAAATAATCGGACAATCACTAAAATGCAAAAGAATGTGGACATTGAAGAATTGAAGTCTACGACTCGAGCGGAAGACAAATTAGAATGCTGGGATTCAAATGTAAACATGGGGTGACCTCCTTGGGGAGAGATGAGGAATTGGAAATTTCATAGTAAAGTGTCGGTCACACCCCATCTATAGTCTAGCATATGTTAGCTCGTAGACATATCGTTATTTACCGCTTTATTAGTTAGTTATTAGCCTAGTTTAGCGAGTGTAACACCGTGGAGGAAGGGCGGTGTTTACCCATCGAGATACCGATCCACAGTGCCGTCAGAGGTCGTGTAGTCTTGTAACTATAAATACCCTTCCATCCTTGGAAAGGTGTGGCTTGGAATCTAACCTTTCACATTTTATTGAACCAACTCTCTACCAAGAACACCATCTCTACTTTCTCTCTAAAATGTATAACATGTATTTCCATCATCCAAGACCACCCGAATCATCAAACACAATAGTATTACGATCCTACAATTGGTACCAGAGCCAATGTTTTGTGTTGTGTTGATTTGTGTGGTTTAGTATCATGGTTATGGTGGTTTTGGTTATTGTTAAAACTGCTTTTACATCTTTTTATGGTCGGAAAAATTATGTTTCCATTTTTTTGGTAAAACAGTTTCTAACTGATTCTCATGTGTCTTCTTGGTCTAAAATGTCATATCTTTGGTCTTCGTTGGTCACTTTTATGTCAAATTATGTATTTGGTTTATCCTCATCTTTGTCATATATTGTGTACGCATATTGTAGTATTCTCAATTTTATGATGTGGTCTTTTGATATGGACATAAACTGGTCATAACATTAGTCGCTTGATAAAACCGAATGATTTTGTGCTTTGAATGACTCTCATCTCTCGAATGATTTTAGACTCGAATGAATTTGATTATGAATCAAAACATGTTGTTTGATATGTGTCATGAATAAATGATTTTAATGATGAGAAGTTACCATTTTATCCTTATGTTTAATCTAATAATATATAAATGCTATATGTATAACTTTAGTTTAATAAAATTTCCTCTTTTCTAAATGTTTAAATTTAATTTGATATATATATAAATGTATATGTACAAATACGACTATATGATTATTTATTAAATAACTTTGTCACATGATAATTCAATACCTTTGATTTTTTTGAATACTGATTAGATGTCCTAGATTTATAAATTCATTAATTTAACTTCAAAAATAAAAATAAATGTATTGAACAACTAAATGAAAAAAGGTATTGAAATTTGTAAATAAATGCATTGACTAATTAAATGAGGCCTACGTGATAATTGATTACTACAAAGTATTAAATTTTAAAAAAAAAAAGATGAAAAGGCTTTCGTGAGGGCAAACATGGAATGAAGACACGTGCTGAATGATTTTGCATGCCAATGATGCTGAATGACTCCATCAATACCATTCAATTCAATGTGTTACATTTTTGCTTTTCAAACACTTTGGCCTTTGACCGAATCAGAGGCTCCCTCTTAGTTGCTTCAATAAGAGGCAAACAAACAGCCCCTAAGTCTCTTGTGGTCATATGATCAGAATTCTCGAGGTCAATAGTGGTCGAAACTGGGTCAAAAGATGAGTTATTTATGCATTTTTTTTCTGGGTTTACAATCTGGTCAAATACATGGTCAAAACGGGTAAATGATGAAACTTCTTCTACTACTTTTTTCTGGGTTTATTATGAATATGGTCGGAAAACTCATCGGAAAATGTCAAATTTCTACCTAGCGACTTGTTACTATCACTGGTGGCGACTTGTCTTTACAAGTCGTCTAGATTCATTGCATAGAAGTAGCGAGTTATGCTAGCGAGTTGTTAACTGTAATATGTAGCGATTTGTTAAGTTTAATGACCTAGCAACTTGTATTTACATGCTAGCGACTTGACTCTAAAACTTTGCTAGCGACTTGGAAAAATCTTTGACCTAGCGACTTGCTTTGGAAAAAGTGGGTAGCGACTTGCTTTGATGAAAATGGGTAGCGACTTGATACAATACTTTGGCTAGCGACTTGGACAGAAAAGAGTAGATGAAGATGAATGAATGAAGACCAAGACCACTTTGACCATATACCAACATCGACCTCAGCTTTTATTCACACCATCAGTCCACAAACTATAATACAAATCAATTACATAAATCACATGGATCTCAGTTCATTCGTGTTAACAAATTGCAAACAAAACCATTTAAGGTCTTCACACGAATAATACTCATCATTGATCCCTATTTAACCACTCTTCACATCTTTTCGATCACAATAAAGATGGGTCTATAACAAGGGTGTTATGAACCCTCTTTGGCTCGTTCAATAAAACTCAGCAACAAATAATCATTGTTCAACGGTCCAAATTCTCAAGATATGCATCATCATTGAATGGTTATGACCTAACGATTTATTGATCTCTGTTTTTCTTAACTCGTGGTTCTCATAAGAAACATCAAGACTTTCAAAGAGTCTATAACACGAATTAAGTAAATCATCATTGACCAAGATGTTGTTGTTAATTTTCGAATTTAAAGATGTGATGTAAACAAGGTTGTTAAATCACGACTTTGATTCAGATGTTCATTTACACTAAACGTGATTTAAGATCTGGGTGTTGTATCATATTCTTACCTAATTACGAAGCTTCAAAAGAACTGCCTAGACCATCCTTCAGGCTATCCTCGTGGCCATCTATGGACCTCTTGCCATCCCTGTGGCGAGGTCTTCGTGTTAATTGTTGTTGCATATTGTGACTATGATGAGGTGAGAGGGACGAATTTGTTTGAGTGATTTGGATCTGAGTTTTGTCTTTGGTAAGAGGATTTTCAGAAGTGTAAAAAGAGGCGGACTGTTTGTGAGTGCAATTAGGGTAAGGTGTGATATTAGAGGAGTGTTTTATACCCGAATATTAGGGCAACAGGCCTTAGTCTAGTTGGATCGGGTGGAGACATTTAATGGGTCGGGCTTGATTTTCTTGTTAGTAATATATTGGATCTAATTTGGGGTGGACTTGGCTTGGATAATGGATTGGGATTAGTAAGTTTTAATAATGAGGTGACTTATTGGACTTTAATGTTGGATCCGAAAATTTGTTATGGGCCGAGCATTTTATGAGCTTGTAAGAGGCTGGATATCTCTTTTATCTTTGCCGTGTGTATCTCGTGTGAAAAGTAAATTACATGCGTGATTGACTTTCACATGTTTTGCATATATTATGAAGATTTAATTTGAGACATGTGAAGTTATTGTGTGATTTGACCATGCTTGGTGATGATATGAGTAGTTGATGAGATTTAACTAATGTGATTTGATGATATGGAGCTTATGAGATTCATTGGGTTATGTGATTTGATATGGTGTTGAGATCTAATGTGATGATGAGATTCATTGTGTTTTGCGTTTTGATACTTTGGTTTACACATTTTCACAGAATATATTATGTCATGGTTTGAACTGAATCTTAAACACGGTTGACTACGGGATTGTTTATACGGTATTTCTTATTTGTAGTTGAAGTGAGATTTTCCGGGCGCATTTACTTATTTCGTATTCTTTCTTTCTACCCTTCCGTGAAGATGACTTGTTTGGGCGTTTATAGAGGGTGATAAAGACTTGGCTATTTAGTTGCGTTTGTGATTCTTTCTCACTTAACCCACAACGTAGCTATCACTTGTGTCTCACCATTGAGAATGTCAAGAGGTTTTGTACATTGGGTACACCGCTTCTTGTTCACGAGGATTAGTACAAGTTTAAGTAACAACCGACATTTTACTTCATGATCAATTTTGGCATATCGGGTTTACTTCTCCATGTGGTCACAATAACAACCGGCGTAATGCGTGAATGATGTGTTTACCAAAGTGTTTATTGGATGGTTGATGATATTGATGATGTTGGATAATGAACCGATGAACCACCGCATGTTCCCTAAAATAGATATTCACCAAACCAAAGTTGTCATAACACATTCAAGTCGACATTGTTTACGGTTTTGTCTTGATTTTATAAAATCCCGCAAAGAAACTATTTCTCGGTTTAAATCATAGACTTGTAAAATCCGTGACATTTTCCGGTAAGTAAAGATCTCATCTCACGGTTTATTCTTGGTTTTGTAAAATCCTACCTAAAGAAACTATTTCTTGGTTTAAACTATAGAATTGTAAAATCCCGTGATGATGGAACCATCTTGGAGAAAGGAAAGCGATTTCGGGTCTTCGATGTCGGTGTTACGCTTTCGCTTCAAGAAGGGATAAAAGGTGTACTTCATAAATTGGATGTGTGTTTGGATATTCTTCATGGCGCTTTGGTTATTACATGGTTTTACGGGTTATGTGCTTTTACCATGGTCGGATGAAACCATTATCATAGTTCGCTTAAAACGTTAAAGGAGGCTAGATGTGAGCTTTTAAGCGTAAGATGTGACAACGCGTTAATTCAAGATTATTTATTTGAGGTTGAAGTGAATTATCACGGCATGAGTGTACTTAGTATCCAAGGTATCGGGATGGTTGGATGAAGATTCTTCATGATCCTTGCTCGAGCTTATTATAAAAAACAAAGACTTGGAAATCTAGTTATTGTTGGGTGACTTTTACCTTTTCTTTTTACCACTTGGGGGAATTGGGCTCTTATCACCTCAAAATAACTATCACTTTAAGGAGTTACGTTGTAGTGCTCAGTGTCACATTTAATTGTGGATTTTCAAGAGGTAAAGTACGTCTATTACTTGATGGTTGGTTGGATGAAGAGTATAGAGTACTTAGAGAGTACTTAGAGATTCTAATGGAAATCGGCACCGCTCTTTGTTACATATGTGCAAGTTTAAGTCACGAGTTCGGGTTAGTTTACTTCAGGGTCAAATTCATCATATTGGGTTATCTCAATCAACTGTCACTACAAAGAGCCTACTGAATGATAATGGGTTGATTACATGTTTTGCCATGAGATGATGAAAAGAGAGAGATTAATGATGTATGAACACATCAGGTCATGCCTCGTTCGCTAAAGAAAAGAAAAGTGTACGTGTCAGTGCGCTTTATCTTCTGAAGAAGATAAATCTTCTCTATTATGACCATTCTCATCAACATACTTCATGCTTTTTCCATGCGCTTTCAAACTTCAAGTGAACCGGGCTACCATTGATTGTTTTCTTATTCCACTCGCTCAACTATAATGACGATGGCGACATCAGGTGCTAATTTTGCGAGGGATAAGTGTGAATAGAATACTTTTGGATGATTTCACTTATTTAGTCAAGAATGGCAACTTCGTATGCAATTCTTGAGGGGGAGAAGAAGTGTGATAATACTGCATGGTTGATTGATATATGAGATAAATGGTCAAACGGCTCCAAACTCATGTAAGAACCGAGCTTCTAATCGGGTCATCTTTACATGGAGTTTCTTCTAGGAGCCGTTGGTTAACATCTTCTCACGGATTGATGAGTTTATCGACAAAGTGCTTCTGGTTAATGCTTCACGTACACATCAACATGATGATTCCGAACAATCTCTATGTTCTTGTTTGATGTGATTGGTAGTTTGGTGTTACCATCTCGTGTTCGCCGCGGTCGATTGTCGATTTCCTTGATGAACATCTTTCCGTTCTTGTTTGATTGGGAGAGATTTTAGTTAAGGGACTTGCAAGACGTAAGTTAATTGGGATGCTTTTTGGTGATGTTCTTGTTTTTGGTGAGGTGGAGATGTTAACTATCTATTCCCAACTAGACAATCTTGAAGAAGGTCGAGTCTGATCATTCTACATTTTCTCGCCGCATGTTAGAAGACTAAAGACGAATTGCATTTAACGATCTAAAGACTTCTTCTTAACTGGTCATATCAAACAGATTGTCGGTTTAGGGAGAGCACTAATTGGGGAGAGTGAAAAGTCATATTTAATCCCAATTAGACTTTCTCACATTCTGGAGCAAGTTGATTCTCACAGATATATTTGTGCTAATAGTGTTCTTCTCAAAGATTTCATGTATACGGGCTTACAAAGAGTTGTTGATTCCAAGTATCAAAACCAGAAGGGGGGAAGGAGACACGATTCAAACGCGAGTAAACTTGATGAGCTTAGTACTTCTAAGTGATTGAAGAAACCTGTGAAGACATATGTCATTACCGCAGAGAAACTCAAGGTTTGACTCATGGCGCTTAGTGTTCTTATTCCAACTATGGGGAAGAGATGTTAGATAAAGTTTCTAAAGATAAAGAGGTACACAAGTACGACATATTCGTGGGAGATAAATGTGTAACATGAGGAGGTGTTATCGCTTATTCTCTCGTTGGGAATGTGTGTACTTGGATTCTTGAGCTTCATACACATTCATCGTGACCTAAAGATGTGAACATAGGGAGGTGTTTTCATTACCCTCATGATGTGTATTTGGGAGAGTTCTTGGGTATTGATGTACTGGTTCTTGAGCTTCATACACGATCATCGTGGACGTAAGATGTGAACATTGGGAGGTGTTCTTCATTACCCTCATGATGTGTATTCGGGAGAGTTCTTGAGCATTATACAAAGAGACCGACCGCATCAATTCAACTACTGGGGAATTGTTCTCTTGACACCTTTGAATGGATCGCCTGCACTTCAAAGGAAAAGGAATTTGAGAATATTATTTAAGTGTGGATGAAACGTTGTTGTTCTTCTATTGATGATATAACCCGAACGGAGAACCTCGATTATCGCTCTTAAATGGAGCAATGGATTTATGATAATGGTGTGCTTCTCAGGCACCTGCTAAGGCAAGCTTGAAATAGAGCTCAATTTGCTCATTTAATGGATCTTCGGTTTGGGGAAGTCGCCAAAGTCTCTCTTTCTCAAAGGCTCATGTTCTATCTTCTATTCGAGCCTTGAAGCTTTGGTAGTGAATGTTTAAGAGATGATGACTTTTATCTTCTACTACGGGTCGCTTGATATCCTTATCTCGGTACTCGTATCATCTTCCTTCTTAAACTATATCATCTACTCTATCCTTGTATATATTTATTCAAAACCAAATACAAAAATAGAAAACCAACAAAAAGAAAATAGAAAATATAAAACCAAGAAAATCCATAAAAATCAAAAATTTTGAAAATACCAAAATACTATTTTCTTATGACATGTCTTCGGTATCGATAACATCTCAAGGTCTTAGAAATGTCATTCAATAATGGCACGGACCATAGATGAAGTTCGAGCAGAGGTGTAAATATTATTTTCCATAACATGTCTCAAAATATGGCTTACAGCTATTTCGATCAGAACCCGGCTTCAAATAATGGCTTGCGTTACTTCAGATCGTGACCCGCTTAAAACTATGGTTTGCTATTATTTCGTATAGCAACCCGATCTTCAAAGAAAGGAAAGTGTTGCGCTAAACAATTTTTCAAAATTGCACTTATCCTAAAACAAATCGAGGAAAGTATGTCAAGGACTCATCGCTCCTACTCAAATATTTTTCCTTCAAAATTCTTCAAACAAATATTTGTTTTAACAAAATGGTGGAAAATGAGTTGCTTGTAAATCAATCGATTCAAAGTTTTCGTAAAATTGAAAACTCAATCAATGACTTCGCTTTTAAACTTTTCAAAGAAAGAGTCATTGATTGAGGGGAGAATGTTTTTCAAACTTACATCATCTAACGGGCTTTCTTAATCATCCCACGTGCTTATCCGAAAAATATAATTGCCTATGTTGAAGGACTAGGTTTCTAGGATGTGATTGTTAGGATTAGATGATTATAGATTGATGAACACATTTTCCCATACCTTTATGATCCGATTGATATGTTGGATTGACTTTTATTAGTCGATTCATCGTTGGGTGATGTCGACCACCATATATATGTATGTGTGTTCACTAACGTATGCAGGTATTTTGGTATAAAAGAATGTTCCCGATCCGGATCCCACAATTGAAGATGATTGGATGCCGAAAGGAAAGGGTAACTATATCTTGGGTTGACAAATGAAGAAACAGAGCTTAATTGGACTTCTATGGAGAGTTGGCATAAATGCAACGTAAGAAGTCTCACTGCATCAGCAGATGGTTTTCTTCCAACCCTCAGCAACAACAACAAAAGCAATTTCTACCACCTAACGATGTTTGTGCAGGATACCATTTGTTAAACAATTTTCAAAATTTTGAATAAATTGTTTTGAAAATGGAAAATATTGGTTTTGAAAATATATTGGACTTAATTTTGAAAATCACCGGACTTCATTTTATCAAAACTTAAGTCACTCAATCATCGACTACGGTCATCGATTGACGGGGAGAGTGATTTAAAATAAAATATTTTCAATCGATATTTCTTCATAAAAGGTCCGGTTGTACAATAATAAGTGGTGATCTAAAGATTTAATGTTATGTCATGGTATGATTTTTCTTTTGAATCAAGGTCTTTCAAAATGAAATTTTTTCTGTTCTTGTTTGATTATGAAATTGTTTTATTTTACTTAAAGATCTCTTAAAATAATCATACCTGACACTAACAATCTTTAATGTCTTAAAATGGTCCTTATCTGTCATTTTTCAAAGTAAATCATGCCACGTCTTTCACCTAAAATTTTCTAAATAATTTAAATCAATTGGGATCACAAATCTCAAGAGGTTTGAAATTTTTGATCGGGGGAGAGATAGTGATTTAAATCTCAAATCTGTTTTAGTCCTTTAAAGGCATTCTTGCCACCATGTGCCAAACGATTTTAATATATGATGCAAATGATTGAGGAGGAGCATTTATCCAAAAACTAGATGAGTTTTTAAATCAGGCACATTTTCTCCCATGTTTACTAAACCGTATTAAATCACTTGGGATCCAAAATCTCAAAGGGTTTGATATTTTTGATCGGGGGAGAATTTGTGATTTAATAAGAAATCTGATAAAAGATGATCGTTTTGATTCAATGTGCAAGCTCTCTCTAATATGTGCCAAACTCTTTCGTATATCGATGCACATATTGAGGGGGAGCGAATGGTTTCTTAATGGCTTTTGTGATTGTGGTTGTGCTTCAAAAGAACTCTTTCCTCTATGTGATAAAATGATTTCAAATATCCTACGCACATATTGAGGGGGAGAATTTACCAAAGAAAATCAAATGGCTTTTTCTACGAAAATTGTGATCAAGAAATTATTTCAAAAAACTCTTGCCTCCATGTGCTAAACAATTTCAAGATCATATGCACATGTTAAGGGGGAGCATTTCTAAATGATCAAAACTATTAAGGTACAAAATGCTTTGATCTCGTATCACAAGTACCTTGATTGATTTTTCCAAATGATTTTCAATTGGTTTCACTAAGAATGAACTGCACTCTAAAGACCCACCATTTTACTTTATGTATGGAGTTATAAGGATGGTGAGGTTAGGTATTAGTTCCCACGATCCGCCGTAACCGAGGGATCTACCCAGGACAATCCACTAGATAGTGTAGAGTCCTTAGGTTTGATGAAAAAGGAGAAAAGTGAGATACGGGAAGAGTGCGGATCGAGATAGAGCTAGAACCGGAATAAACCCAACAAGGTTCTAGTCATGAAGTCTCGTAAGCATCAAGGGGTTGAAGAATGAAAAGAAATGAATGTGAAAAGGGTGAAAAGAAATATCCTCCAATAATTCAACCTTAGGGCGTAAACCGGGTTCAATTCATATGCTACCGGTGGTTACTAAGGTAACACCGGTATTAAAGACAAGACGTCCGGACCCAAAGGACGATCGCACTAAACTTCCCAAACTACTCAAGTTCCTCTTAAAAGGGCTTGTTTCATTCTCACGGGATCCGACATTATCTATCGACTTTCTCTTAGAGATTGTTGATATTGAAGAAGAGAGACCTCTCCCTAGTCTCCCAGATAGGAAATCAAATATGCACGATTGAGTCTAGAGCCAAGAGATCATCCACAATATCTCATTAGGACACTAAATTAATGAAGACTTGTTGTTTCACACAATGTGGAAAGTAAGTAAATATTGAGAGTCCCACGATTATCCTTGTGGTATTGCCGTAACATCCGAGTGATATGTAAAGTATTCACGATGAAGATGGAAATCCTTCTAGAGCCAACATCAAACAAGCTCTTGGTGGGTGACATGTGAGATCTTGCCAAAGATCAAGCTTGTGACAACCGGATAGAAACATTGGGCCATTCATTATTGAATCAACCTTGGTCCAGAAATGGATGGACGGATACCTTTGAAAACCGGTCGTTGTGCTCAAAACTCTTTCTCTAGCACTTCGATCGTGTATTATGTTTTCAAAATAAAAGGGTATTTTATGATTGATAATTGATCTTTATTATAAAACCTTCGTCAGACAAAACCCTTTCTTCAAGCAATACGCGATTGTTTTCAAATCATTTTGAATCAACCATTAAATCTCAAATTGTTGGTTCACTCACTCCGTGTTGTCTTTTTGAGACGCTTCGATTTGAGAACGGCTAGAACAAATTGTGAAACCCCGCAAGGAGATTCTTCGAATTATACCGATCACGTATAAAGATTTGTATCGATCAACGGGAACCGTGGGCCGTGTACCTTAATTCAACGAAGTGATCAAAGACACTTTCGTGTGTTTATTGCTAACTGTTGTTTGCAGTACATTTGGACGGTTGCACCGATCGTAATTGAGGAGTCAATCCAAAGTCGCATGCTCACAAAGATCCACACTTAATTGAAGAAATCATGACTTGTGCTTATCTACATAACATGGCTCGATATTTCTATACTATGCTTCGCTTTCGCCGCAAATATCTTGAACCAAAGAAAGCTTCCGCTACTCGATGAAAAGATGTCATGATCCAAAAGTGTGAGCATGTCGGTCCGAAAGTCACAACTTCACATGATGGCAACACAATAAAGGGTGATCCAGAGATTTTTCGTGGTCGATGATCTCAAAGAAAGCTCAAGATCATCAAAGATGTGGATCGCCAAAGACCTCCACCGAAAGTACAAAATAATCGGACAATGAAGAGTCACTACAAATGCAAAAAGAATGTGGACATTGAAGAATTGAAGTCACGAGCTCGTAATGTAAGACAAATTAGAATGCTAGGATTCAAATGTAAACATGGGGTGACCTCCTTAGGGGAGATTGTTAGAATTGGAAATTTCATAGTAAAGTGTCGGTCACCCCATCTATAGTCTATCATATGTTAGCTCGTAGACATATCGTTATTTACCGCTTTATTAGTTAGTTATTAGCCTAGTTTAGCGAGTGTAACACCGTGGAGGAAGGGCGGTCTTTACCCATCAGATACCGATCCACAGCCGTCGAGAGGTCGTGTAGTCTTGTAACTATAAATACCCTTCCATCCTTGGAAGGGTGTTGCTGGAATCTAACCTTCACATTTTATTGAACCAACTCTCTACCAAGAACACCATCTCTACTTTCTCTCTCTAAAATGTATAACATGTATTTCCATCATCCAAGACCACCCGAATCATCAAACACAATAATATTTCGATCCTACAAGTAATTATCGTAGTCCGTTCACTTGATGATCAAGCGCATGGAAAAAGCATGAAGCACATTTCTTTTCTTTAGAGTACGAGGCTTGAACTGTTGTGTTCAAACGTTATAATCTCTCTCTTTTCATCATCTCTTGGCAAAACATGTAATCACCCCATTATCATTCAGTAGGCTCTTTGTTGTGTCAGCTGATGGAGAAAACTCAATATGATGAATTTGACCCTGAAGTAAACTAACCCGAACTCGTGACCTAAACTTGCACATATATAACAAAAAGCGGTGCCGAGACTTCATCATCCATTGAATCTCTAAGTACTCTATACTCTTCAACCAACCAATCATCAAGTAATAGACGTACATCACCTCTCGAAAATCTACAATTGAATGTGACACTGAGCACTACAACGTAACTCCTTAAAGTGATAGTTATTTTGAGGTGATAAGAGCCTGATTCCCCCAAGTGGTAAAAGAAAAGGTAAAAGACACCCAACAATAACTAGATTTCCAAGTCTTCGTTTTTGATAATAAGCTCGAACAAGGATCATGAAGAATCTTCATCCAACCATCCCCGATACCTTCAGATACTAAGTACACTCGCCCGTGATATTTCACTTCAACTTCAAATAAATAATAGTGAATTAACGCCGTTGTCACATCTTCTGGTTAAAAGCTCAAATCTAGCCTCCTTTGATGTTTTAAGTGAACTATGATAATGGTTTTCATCCCGACCATGGTTAAATGAGCATAACCCCGTAAAACTTTGTAATACCCAAACTGTCATGACGAATATCCAAACACACATCCAATTCATGAAGTACACCCTTTTATCCCTTCTTCGAAGTAGAAACTGTAGCACCAGCATTAGATAAGACCTCGAAATACACTTTCCGTTCTCCAGGATGGTTCCATCATCACGGGATTTTACAATTCTATGGTTTAAACCGAAAAATAGTTTTTCATGGATTTTACAAAACCAAGAATAAATCGTAAGATAGATCCGAAACGCACTTTACAATTACCATGATGTTTCCATTTTCACGGATTTTACAAGTCTATGATTTAAACCGAGAAATAGATTTTTTCATGGATTTTACAAAATCAAGACAAAACCGTAAACAATGTTAGTTTGAGCGTAATGACAACTTTGGTTTCGTGAATATCTGCTTTAGGAGAACATGCAATGTTCTTCAATGTTCATTTTCCAACATCAACATTATCATCAACCATCCAATAAACACTTTGGTAAACACATCATTCACACATTCTGTCGGCTAATGTTGTGACCTCCTAGTGAAGTAAACCGGATATACCAAACTTGATCATGAAGTAAAATTCCCCAGATTTGTTACTCAAACTTGTACTAATCCTTGTGAAGAAGAAACGGTGTACCCAATGTACAAAACCTCTTGACATTCTCAACTGAGTGAGACACCGAAGTGATAGTTACGTTGTGGGTTAAACGAGAAAGAATCACAATCGTAATTAAATAGCCAAGTCTTTATCACCCTCTATAAATGCCCAAACAAGTCATCTTCGCGGAAGGGTAGAAAGAAAGAAGACGAAATGAGTAAACGCGCCCGGAAAAACCTCACTTCAAATCCAAATAAGAGATACCGTACATAAACAACCCCGTAGTCAACCTGGTTTAATCATAAGTTCAATTCAAGCCATGACACAGTGTCTTCCATGAAAATGTATAAACCAAAGTATTAAACCACATAATACCACATCTCTCATCATCAAGTCTCATAACATGACAAATCAATTTTCATCAACAAATGTCATATTTATACAACATGTGTACTGGAATCAATTCAAGCCCATATGTATCAACTCAGGCCCATGACAATTCAAACCCGATCCAACACATGCTACTCATGCCAATGTCCAAGTAGTAAATGATCAACCCATGTGACAAATAGTCAAGCACATGTGATCAATATAGAATATGTGCTTAAGTCCAAGCAGTACTAGATCGTGAAGAATATCCCAAAAACGCTTTTGAAAACGATATGTACATAAACGAATATATTAATACTGCAACCAACCCATAATGTTCATAAACGCTTGAGAGAGTCATCACCCAAGGCCCATGTTAGATCAAAGTAAACACCCGCCGCCCACATCCATTGATACACTTTCACGAGGTCCAAAGTTTACCCATTTGAAGGCCCATTTGAAATAATTAAACCTGATCCACACACAATTTGTTAACCGGTTATAAGAGATTGGAACCCTAAATATTAGGTCATTTCACAAACCCTAAACACACACATCAGTAATAATCCCCCCCAATCTCTCCAAACCCTAAGTATCTCACACAAATTCGTCCGCCCCCATTCATAACAAAATACATCACAATCCCAAATCACATATTCAGAAATAATCCGCCCCCTTTCTATCCTTTGCACATCTTCTTAACCAACTTATCTCAATCAACACCGATTAACAAGAATCTCAATCTCAGAAACCCAAATCGACAAAGACATCTTAATCATGAAAACCACTCATAAACGAGCATCACATCCCACAATAAGCCTCGTGCACAATTAATATATTCATTCAAGAGTGACCTCGCCACAGGGATGGCTAGAAGGTCTTCATTAATCGCCACAGGGATGGTTTTTAAATGATGAGTAGGCTACAATATGTAAAGAATAACCCCAGTTAGGTATAATGACTGTTTTTTGCATTTCTAATTGTCATTGGTCATGAACGAAACAAAGATAAGGGGAATAATAAACATGTTGTTATCTCTTATCTTTATAATCGGATATTAATTGATATTATCTTCAAAAATCGGTGATGATTTTTTTTTCGTATAAAACCTTCAATGGTTGGATAGAACTTTGAAACAACACGAAATAAATCGAGATTAATTGATGTTTCCTTTTCGCCGAGTCTTAGTAGTTGAATAAGAGTTGGGAGTGACATGTAAGGGTCTTGGGTTGAGTCTAGATGTAGGATATGTGTTTCGATCTTGTGATATTGCTTCGATTATTTTCGCTTTTCTTGAACCGAAATGGACCAATGATGCAATTAAACCGAGGTCGTGATATTATTATTGGTATTTGGTTTTGATATAGTGGTGGTGGGTCAATTTAGATCTTCTTCTTCTTCCTTCTGTTCATGTCAAGTCGCTACCGTATTTTGGAGTCAAGTCGCTACCCATAAGTGACAAGTCGCTAGGTCTTGTCCTGTCACAAGTCGCTAACATTTATTTGACAAGTCAAGTCGCTAACATTTTATCTTACAAACCGCTAACTCGTAAAGACAAGTCGCTAGCATCATATTCTTGACATAAGTTGTAACACCCCCAAATTTCGTGATACGCAGCGGAATTCAAGCTGGGTGTTACTTCATGGCTCAACAATTACCATAACAGAAAACGAACTCTAATTGTGTCATTTTAAAAGAATTATCAATCGATTTATATAAATATCAGAGTTTACGAAATGAGGTCCCAGTGGTTTTACAGTTTATTAAATAAGTTTTCGAATGATAATATAGCCTTCTTGAGTATCCGTGCCCTTCCGTGCCATCCTCGTAAATTATGAACCGGAGATAAACATGCTAAAAAGTGTCAACACAAAGGTTGGTGAGTTCATAGAGTTTATGATTAAAATAGTTGAGTTCAATAGTTTCGAGTTTGAATGATAATCGTAATAAATATAAGTAGTGGGCTATGTTGTTATGCACCCATAGTTATTTGTTTGCCCTAACGGGGTCAAAAGTTGAGTGAATCCATAGAGTTTGTATGCAAATCAGTTGAACACAAGTTTCAAGGTTTGGCCACGTTGTTGCACCCATAAATTCAGTAGTTGCAGCATTTGTATCATTGCAACATAGTATATATTGCCTTAAGTCTCATGAACGCAAACCTTAACAGTACGGCATCATAGTAATGAACTAATGATGTAAGTTACTGACATCATAGAGATGATGTAAGTAATAAGGCCCTCGGGTAGGAGTTTGCCAACTTCCTAGTATTCTCAAATAAAGTGCACTTGGCTACTTATCCAGCAACACAAGTGGGGCGTCAACTGCCAATAGATCTATTCACTATATTCGCGTTCACTCGCGAGTGATTAATGGTTCATGATATGAGGGACTTTTAGTGGCAATAGTAAGTAACTTAAGCAATAGCAATCAGGTTCGCATAAAGATAGTACTTGTGTTCAAGTTTGTAGCAAAACGTATAAAGTGTGATTACGAACTCATAGTAGTATGTAAAAGCTTTAGAGTACTTGTGAAAGTAAAAATGAGTAGTTAAACATGTATCTCCCCCAAAAATAGTATAAAACGCATAAAAGTAGGGGCTATGAAACTCACAGTATTTCGTAAGAGTTTAAAATAAATGTAAAATATCAAGCAATATTTGAGCATGTATCTCCCCAAAACATTCAAAATAAGGAAAAGAGGGCTATGACTCACCTCGATGTTATAGTAGTCCGGATGGAAAACAAATTAAATAATATG
This sequence comes from Chrysanthemum lavandulifolium, assembly GCA_022545495.1. NCBI lineage: Eukaryota > Viridiplantae > Streptophyta > Magnoliopsida > Asterales > Asteraceae > Chrysanthemum > Chrysanthemum lavandulifolium. Next base: position 231,637,531 of record CM040241.1, on the reverse strand, counting down.
AACAAACCGCTCCAACTCTCGACACGAGTTAGTATATCATGTATTTAGTATTTGTATTCAAGTTTATGCGACGATAATGTTCTTTATATAACATGAAGTCTCTTCAAAAATTAAATATACTTATCATACTTATTTTTATGGCTCGAATGATTGTTAATAAGTTTTTATCAAAACCAAAGTTGTTAAATAACTTATGTTTCCAAAATGTTATAATTTACGATTTTAAGTATTTACAGTTTTTACCCTTGTACTTTCAAAAATGACACTTTAAACCCTCAACTATGAGTTATTGACAAAATCAGCCCTTATATGACTAACTTCACAGAAATTACATTTTTAGTCCAAAGGAAACAAGAATTACAATTTTTATACTTAAAATTTTATAAGAGAAATTTACTAGTTTTTGGCCTAAGTGGATAAAAGTGCGGGTGAATAAAAGCGAGGCCTTAAAATGTTTTTACTACGTTCTTGATCCTTTCAAGAGTTTGTCCAGTGGTCTTTCTAATGGTTCAAACTAGAGGTCTTAAGATCTTACAGTTTGGTCGCAGTGAATTTCCAAAGTAGGGGGGTTAGGTGCTTTTTGTTGGTTTTGGGCGATAACGGGGCTAAACAAGGGCAGATTTTACACGAGGGAAGCTAGTGTTTCTATATCGCATTTAACCCTTTAAACACTTTGATGTAAGCTCTTCTAAATGGTATAGGTCTCATGTCCTAGTTCCTTTTGATTAGAAAGATACAAGTCCACGAACATGGCCACTAGGCCATGACGCGTTTTATGAAAATTTCAGTTTTAAACCATAAAGCTCTATATCTTTTGCATGCGACCTTGTGAAATTTTTTTACCCATTTCTAATGTTTCTAAGATAGTTCCTAATCAAATCTATCAAAAATCCCATGTTTTCCCATATATTTGTTGTAAAAAGCTTTTTGGTGTTTATGACTTTTGACCAAAATGATAGGCTGTTTTTAAAGATAACGACTAGGCTTTTTAACCGGGTTATGGGGGCGTTCTAGAGTGTCCTAGGTGGTGTTTACAACGGTGCTTTGGTTGGCCTTAATACCTTTGACATGATGTAAATAAATAGGGCACAAGTAGGGGGGTGTTGGGCTGTTTTTGTAAGATATACCTAACAGCTGTTGGGATTTTTATTAAATTCTGGCTTCGTTATGCGTTTTCTAGACCCGTGCTCCTGAGTTTTTGAAGAAAACGTCGTTCCGGACAACTTTCGTGTTTTAACTTTTTCATGAAACGGACCAGAAATGCCTCGTTTCGCGTGTTCTAACTTTCTGTCACAGAAAGTTTTCGACAGAATTTCAGCAACTTATTTAGACCATAACTTTTGACTCGTGTACTCGTTTTAAGTGATTCAAATTGCTACGTTTTCCTTATAAAGTCCTTTTTATCAGAATGCACTTAATATTTAAAAGTGATAACGAAATTTAATGAGTTTAATAGACTTACAAACTTGGGATTCGACTTGAACAAAATGAGGATAGATTGACTTCTAAATGGAACAAGACTCTTCCCTCCTCCTAGGCTCTAATGTACCCTTCTTTTGCTTCACTTTGGGACTCCAACTCAGAATGTAGGGGTGTGTGTGTGTGTGTCGAATGGATGATAAAGAAAAGATGGAATGGTGTTGATTTATATAGGGAAGGAAGCAAGGGTTTTCATGGTTAATATTTATACACATTTCATGATGAAGTGTTCATAAGGGTTTGTGAGGTGAAATGTGGTGATGATGTTGGTGGCGTGATGTGGTGAAATGGAAGCCAAGAATATTTCCCACCATATTTGACCATGGTAAAACCTTTGGTAAAAGAGTGATGTAAATATTAGATACAAGTAAGTAGTTGTGGCTAAGGTTTATACAAGTAACACTAGGTAACTAAATGGTAACTAGTTTAGTTCAATTTTAACTAAGGTAAAAGGGAGGGCGTTGGCATTGAAGGGTTGTAACTAGGGCTTGCATTGTTGTTCATAGTGTAAATGGTATTTACATAGTTAAGTTCTTAATTTACTTTAGGTAAAATATATTTTAGGTTAATTTACATGTAAGTAGTAAAAGTAATGACTTAAATTTGGTGCTTTATTATTGGTACACTAGCAATGTTTAGTTGTACTTACTAAAATAAAATATATTTTTAAGACTTGTGTTTGAAGGATTTGTACAATGTGTTTGAAATTAAGTACACTAAGATTTATAATGAATTGTAGCTTATGTATATTAAATAAGTAACCTTTATGCATAAAATACTTGTACCACAAGCATTATAGAGTTGTACATTAGGTTTGAAAATTTAGGAAAGTCAATTTTAAGGGCTTGTGCAATATAGGTTTGTATCATGTGCTTTAAGGTAGGTACATTGAGGTTTATAATGTGATTTTATGTAAACATTAAGCTTTATGCATTAAAGACTTGTACGTAAGCTTGAAAGACTTGTACATTAATATTTTGAAAATATATCATGTACATAAAATCATAGAGTTGTATATTAGGGCTTGTAACGGAAATTAAAGTATAGCTAGGTTCCGTGCTTTAATGACTTGTACTCTAGGTATAAAATGTTGTACTTTAGGAATTATGATTTAGTTGTGTAAAATCATAGCTAAAATAAATTAGGGCTTCGTGAAAACTCTAATAAATGGCTAACGTTTAGTTCGAAAGTTTAATAATCGTACGTTAACGTAAAGTGGTAAATAAAAGTTGAGAATTTTTATAGCTTAACATATAAAGATGTTTATGTTTATTAAAGATGTGAGTTTATCACATTGGTTAGTTTTTGTGATCAAATAAAAGGATATCGTTTCTAAAAAAATTTTGGGCGTGGAAAATGGATAAGTATTCTTTTGTTGGAATATTTTATTAGTTTAATACGAGGTGAATTTTACCAGTGGTTACAGTCTCACCCCCTTAAATTGAATCTCGTCCCGAGATTCAGTCCGTGTTAAGTGTTGATTAAATGTAGTTTCACTTGTGAAAGCTTATAAGTTAGAATTTATTGTTTGACATGTGAAAAACATTATTCCAAAAGTCATATAAACTTAAGAAAATTTATTTTGAGTGAAGATTGTTATAAAGGTCATCATGTTTTAGTAATTAATTTTGAAATTAACATGGTTCATAATGTTTTGTGAAAATCAAATTATTAACATCGAAAACTGTCTTTTAATAAGTAAAATTGATGAATGTAGAGAAAGTTATTGAACTTCAGCTTTTGTAAATGATAAATTAGTTTGTTCCTTAGTAAGGTGAACAATGATTTTTAACGGTCATGAACAGTATCCCCCAACGGTCAGGAATAGTACCCCCAACGGTCAGGAATAGTACTCCCAACGGACACTTTTCTTTTTATAAATACCCCATTTTAATCCTCATTCCTTCATACTAAATTTTCCACCTACATTTCTCATATCATACTTTCAAAATGCCGCACTTTATTACCGTTATTGCACTCGTATATGTTGTTGTCGCGGCTATCTATTTAGCCAACGTTACGGATGAAGATTACGAGTTCTTGGCCGTGATCTTAGTGATCCTTGTACCACTTGTGATCCTAGCCATCGGCGTGGATAAATTATGGGGGTAATTATGTTAGGAATGTTTGAAATAAATTGTTGTTTAATTTGTGTTATTTTGTAATCGTACGCGTTAGTATTAAGTTGTGGTCTTGTGTTGGTTGTTGGGTTGAAACCCAATATACTTAATGGTGTGTTTGTTTATGTAATCTAGGCCGAGGCCCTTTTAATCTAAATGTGGGTTGTTTTTTGTTTTTTTTGTTTTGCTAATGTGTTGAAGCCCACTTTTCGTTATAAAAAAAAAGGAAGCGTTTTATATATTGAGCTACGTCTCTTGTTATTTCATTCACCATGCTTAATAACTCATTTATGTTTGTTATACGAATAATCAAGATATCGCATCCAACATGATTCTCGCTCTCATAGGTGTAGTCGTGTTTTCATTAGCTTGGCGGATCAACCATTTGGCGATACCATACCTTATTTGGTGATTTTTGTAACATTAGCACTACCGATGCTAATTATATCATTATGTATTAATATTTATGGATTCTAATGTAATAAAATTTACGTTATTTCTATTTGCCATATATCTTTGTGAATTTTGTGATCCTCGAGTTTGTACTTATATCATTTCGATACAAATAAGCCCACTTATCTATAATTCATTATTTACATAGAGAGGTCCCAAACAATGTAAATAAAGAAATATAAACTTATGGTTCGGCGATTCACAATTTCTTTATTTAAATAAAAGGCATCCCAATCCATTCAAATAAAGACATTGTAAGTCATCCTACTTAAGAATTTCGAATTAACCTTCGTATTTAACGATGAGTTACAAGGAGATTTGGGTGTTCGAAGTACGAAGGAGTGTTTTCACTTATTATTTAGAGATGGAAGTAAGAATATCAAGGAAAGTTGCCAAAATAGTTGGTGAGTATATATATTTAGTGTAAATAAGATAAGTAGGAGAGACCATTGTAATTGGTTACAATGTCTTGAGAAGGTTTCATAAATTTAAAAAATATAAAAGTAGGTCCATGCTCGGGAAATGTGATTAAGTCATAATGCCTTAGAATAGGCATATGCATGTATGTTTATTTTGTATAAAGTGATCAAATATATATCAAGATACTAAAGTGTTTGTGTAGCATAAACTGTCTAAAAGTCACATAATTACCTGGAGGATGGAAGGCACGGAGAGCGAAAGGCTATAAAATGTTTTCTTTGTAAAAATAGTTATAGTTCGGACCTCAACTAGACCCGTTTCTCTATAACTGCAGCTCTGATACCAATCTGTAACACCCCCAAATTTCGTGATACGCAGCGGAATTCAAGCTGGGTGTTACTTCATGGCTCAACAATTACCATAACAGAAAACGAACTCTAATTGTGTCATTTTAAAAGAATTATCAGTCGATTTATATAAATATCAGAGTTTACGAAATGAGGTCCCAGTGGTTTTACAGTTTATTAAATAAGTTTTCGAATGATAATATAGCCTTCTTGAGTATCCGTGCCCTTCCGTGCCATCCTCGTAAATTATGAACCGGAGATAAACATGCTAAAAAGTGTCAACACAAAGGTTGGTGAGTTCATAGAGTTTATGATTAAAATAGTTGAGTTCAATAGTTTCGAGTTTGAATGATAATCGTAATAAATATAAGTAGTGGATGTTGTAAGCACCCATAGTTATTTGTTTGTTATAACGGGTCAAAAGTCGAGTGTTCCATAGTTTGTATCATTTGAACACAAGTTTCAAGGTTGGGCCACGTTGTTGCACCCATAAATTCAATGAGTTGCGAGATTTGTATCATTGCAACATAGTATATATTGCCTTAAGTCTCATGAACGCATAACCTTAATAATGACGGCATCATAGTAATGAACTAATGATGTAAGTTACCGACATCATAGAGATGATGTAAGTAACAAGGCCCTCGGTAGGAGTTTGCCAACTTCCTAGTATTCTCAAATAAAGTGCACTTGGCTACTTATCCAAAGAACACAAGTGGGCGTCAACCGCCAATAGATCTATTCACTATATTCGCTCACCGCAGTGATTAATGGTTCATGATATGAGGGACTTTTAGTGGCAATAGTAAGTAACTTAGGCAATAGCAATCGGGATCGCATAAAGATAGTACTTGTGTTCAAGTTTGTAGCAAAATAAAGTGTGATTACGAACTCATAGTAGTATGTAAAAGCTTTAGAGTACTTGTGAAAGTAAAATTAGTAGTTAAACATGTATCTCCCCAAAAATAGTATAAAACGTAAAAGTAGGGGCTATGAAACTCACAGTAATTCGTAAGAGTTTAAAATAAATGTAAAAATATCAAGCAATATTTGAGCATGTATCTCCCCCAAAACATTCAAAATAAGGAAAAGAGGGGCTATGACTCACCTCGATGTTATAGTAGTCTGGATGGAAAACAAATTAAATAATATGAACAAACTGCTCCAACTCTCGACCTGAGTTAGTATATCATGTATTTAGTATTTGTATTCAAGTTTATGCGACGATAATGTTCTTTATATAACATGAAGTCTCTTCAAAAATTAAATATACTTATCATACTTATTTTTATGGCTCGAATGATTGTTAATAAGTTTTTATCAAAACCAAAGTTGTTAAATAACTTATGTTTCCAAAATGTTATAATTTACAATTTTAAGTATTTACGCTTTTACCCTTGTACTTTCAAAATGACACTTTAAACCCTCAACTATGGGTTATTGACAAAATCAGCCCTTATATGACTAACTTCACAGAAATTACATTTTTAGTCCAAAGGAACTTTATCAAAAATTACAATTTTATGCTTAAAATTTTATAAGAGAAATTTACTAGTTTTGGCCTAAATGGATAAAAGTGCGGTGAATAAAAGCGAGGCCTTAAAATGTTTTACTACGTTCTTGATCCTTTCAAGAGTTTGTCCAGTGGTCTTTCTAATGGTTCAAACTAGAGGTCTTAAGATCTTACGGTTTGGTCGCAATGATTTTCCAAAGTAGGGGTTATGTGCTTTTTGTTGTTTTGGCGATAACGAGGCTAAACAAGGCGATTTTACACGAGGAAGCTAGTGTTTCTATATCGCATTTAACCCTTTAAACACTTTGATGTAAGCTCTTCTAAATGGTATAGGTCTCATGTCCTAGTTCCTTTTGATTAGAAAGATACAAGTCCACTAACATGGCCACTAACCCGCTTTTATGAAAATTTCGCTTTTAAACCATAAAGCTCTATATCTTTTGCATGCGACCTTGTGAAATATTTTTTACCCATTTCTAATGTTTCTAAGATAGTTCCTAATCAAATTTATCAAAATCCCATGTTTTCCCATATATTTGTTGTAAAAGCTTTTTGGTGTTTATGACTTTCGACCAAAATGATAGGTCGTTTTAAAGATAACGACTAGGCTTTTTAACCGGGTTATGGGGCGTTCTAGAGTGTCCTAGGTGGTGTTTACAACGGTACTTTGGTTGGCCTTAATACCTTTGACATGATGTAAATAAATAGGGCACAAGTAGGGGTGTTGAAATTTTTTGTAAGATATACCTAATACTGTTGGGATTTTTATTAAATTCTGGCTTCATTATGCTTTTCTAGACCCGTGCTCCTGAGTTTTTGAAGAAAACGTCGTTCGGACAACTTTCGTGTTTTAACTTTTTCATGAAACGGACCAGAAATGCCTCGTTTCGCGTGTTCTAACTTTCTGTCACGAAAGTTTTCGGTGTTATTCAAAGACTTCTTTAGACCATAACTTTTGACTCGTACTCTGTTTTAAGTGATTCAAATTGCTACGCTTTTCCTTATAAAGTCCTTTTTATCAGTAAGCACTTAATATTTAAAAGTGATAACGAAATTTAATGAGTTTAATAGACTTACAAACTTGGGATTCGACTTGAACAAAATGAGGATAGATTGACTTCTAAATGGAACAAGACTCTTTCCTCCTCCTAGGCTCTAATGTACCCTTCTTTTGCTTCACTTTGGGACTCCAACTCAGAATGTAGGGGTGTGTGTGTGTGTGTCGAATGGATGATAAAGAAAAAGATGGAATGGTGTTGATTTATATAGGGAAGGAAGCAAGGGTTTTCATGGTTAATATTTATACACATTTCATGATGAAGTGTTCATAAGGGTTTGTGAGGTGAAATGTGGTGATGATGTTGGTGGCGTGATGTAGTGAAATGGAAGCCAAGAATATTTCCCACCATATTTGACCATGGTAAAAACCTTTGGTAAAAGAGTGATGTGTAAATATTAGATACAAGTAAGTAGTTGTGGCTAAGGTTTATACAAGTAACACTAGGTAACTAAATGGTAACTAGTTTAGTTCAATTTTAACTAAGGTAAAAGGGGAGGGGCGTTGGCATTGAAGGGTTGTAACTAGGGCTTGCATTGTTGTTCATAGTGTGTAAATGGTATTTACATAGTTAAGTTCTTAATTTACTTTAGGTAAAATATATTTTAGGTTAATTTACATGTAAGTAGTAAAAGTAATGACTTAAATTTGGTGCTTTATTATTGGTACACTAGCAATGTTTAGTTGTACTTACTAAAAATAAAATATATTTTTAAGACTTGTGTTTGAAGGATTTGTACAATGTGTTTGAAATTAAGTACACTAAGATTTATAATGAATTGTAGCTTATGTATATTAAATAAGTAACCTTTATGCATAGGATACTTGTACCACAAGCATTATAGAGTTGTACATTAGGTTTGAAAATTTAGGAAAGTCAATTTTAAGGGCTTGTGCAATATAGGTTTGTATCATGTGCTTTAAGGTAGGTACATTGAGGTTTATAATGTGATTTTATGTAAACATTAAGCTTTATGCATTAAAGACTTGTACGTAAGCTTGAAAGACTTGTACATTAATATTTTGAAAATATATCATGTACATAAAATCATAGAGTTGTATATTAGGGCTTGTAACGGAAATTAAAGTATAGCTAGGTTCCGTGCTTTAATGACTTGTACTCTAGGTATAAAATGTTGTACTTTAGGAATTATGATTTAGTTGTGTAAAATCATAGCTAAAATAAATTAGGGCTTCGTGAAAACTCTAATAAATGGCTAACGTTTAGTTCGAAAGTTTAATAATCATACGTTAACGTAAAGTGGTAAATAAAAGTTGAGAATTTTTATAGCTTAACATATAAAGATGTTTATGTTTATTAAAGATGTGAGTTTATCACATTGGCTAGTTTTTGTGATCAAATAAAAGGATATCGTTTCTAAAAAAATTTTGGGCGTGGAAAATGGATAAGTATTCTTTTGTTGGAATATTTTATTAGTTTAATACGAGGTGAATTTTACCGGTGGTTACATAAGTCGCTAAATAGGTTTTGTCAAGTCGCTAATGACCTGAGTTGACTCAAGATTCAACTCGCTATAAACAAAAGTGACAACTCGCTTCTTCATTTGTAACTCAAGTCACTATTGATACATTGAATCTGGACTGTTTTGTGTATAACTCGCATTCAAGAATGCCAAGTCGCCACCAAGAATACACCAAACAAAACCCGAACTGCATCAGATCGCTTTATTAAACATGTTTTGACCTTATAGGCTGACCATGTAATTTACAGACCACTTGACATGAATATGGTGCAAAAGTTAAGCATCTAATTTAAAAAAGTTTATCTTGGACAAAGGGACATAAGGAAACAAAACATTAGATACCAAAACATTAAAGCACATGACTTTCGACCAAACATTAGGAACCAAAATCAGTAAGAATAATGGTAGCAAACAGCATAGAAATTGATACACGAACCACACAACATCAATGAAATAACAAACCGCATCTAAGAACACATTCAAAAACCGTACGAATCATCAAAAACAATACAACCTTGGCTCTGGTACCATTTGTAGGATCGTAAATATTATGTGTTTGATGATTCGGGTGGCCTTGGATGATGGAAATACAAGTATGCCATGTTTTAGAGAGAGAAAGAGTGATAGGGTGTTCTTGGTAGAGACTTGGTTTACAAAAAGGAAATGTTAGATTCAAAGAAGCACCACCCTTCCATGGATGGAAGGGGTATTTATAGTTGCATGAAATACGACCTCTGGCGGACTGTGGATCAAGCATACAGTGGGTAAAGACCCGTCCTTCCTCCACGGTGTTACACTACGCTAAACTAAACTAATAACTAACTAATAAACTGATAAATAACGATATGTCTACGAGCTAACTTGTGCTAGTCTATAGTTGGGGTGACCGACACTTCACAATGGAATTTCCAATTCCTAACATCGTAAGATCCTAATATCAAGATCGAGATCTTAACAACCATTATATAAAAGGTTTTGGTCGTAAAATAGCAAATATACCGAGTTAGTATGTGTATTATTTTTTGTTCCACTTAATGCAACGTACTTTCATGTTTTGTTCTAATCTAGTACGTGATGATGACGTGGCATACCTGAAAGTCTGTCACGTGTCACCATTTATAACATGACACGTCATCACCACGTACTAGATTGGAACAAAACATGAAAATACGTTACATTAACTGAAACAAAATATAATACACCTACTAACTCGGTATATTTAAAAAAATACGTTGCTATTTTACCACCAAACCCTTATATAAACTATAAAAGTTGAGCTTATAAAACATAAGCCACAAACTTAATAAACCACAAACCCGCTAACAAACACCACCTAAATACAATATACAATTGTCTTCCTTGAGAAGTTAAAAGAAAATCCCCAAATCGGAAATGAAGTCAATCGAACCCTAATAAAATCTACCGAGAGTTACTACTGAAATTGCATCAGGTAAAACTGATCTATTCTGGTTCTAATATGTTTAATTTCAGTCACAATTTAGTTAATCGTTATACTTTTATTAATCGAAACTACTTCTGTAAATTAAATGAGCAAACAACAATGAACATTATAATAAACAAAACATCAACACCAATATTTAATTTCAACTCATTTTCCCAAGCAACACCAAATTGTTGATTACTTTAATCCAATGTAAGCTAGTTTTGATAAAATGAACAAAGGTAAATCCCAAACACCCTCTATCTCTAATTATGAACAAATTGTCACTCATGGACCTCCTATTATAGTAGTTAAGGGGTCTTTGTTTAAGCTTATATATGGGCTTATTAGCTTATTTGGTTTCGCTTATATTTCATAAGCCCCACTTCTCCGGCTTATTTTGAGACTTATGGGCTTATATAAGTTTACCATATCGTGATAAACTTATGTAAGCCCACAAGTTTCAGAATAAGCCGGGAAATTGGGGCTTACGAAATAAGTTTTAAAATTTATAAAGTTTTGAAATTTGACGTGAATTTTATAGAGCAGGTCTTGTCTATTTAATGGGTTCCAATCATGTGGATAGGCTTAGTAACATGCCTGATGAGGTTCTTTCGGAAATACTCTCTTTAATGCCTACGAAATTTGCGGTGCGAACTAGCATATTATCTAAAAGTTGGAGGTACAATTGGACATCAATGTGCTAATTTTGTTACATGTTATGTATACTTCTTCAAAAAATTTGAACTATAATTTTGTTTTTCTTTAAGGGTTCTCCAAATGCACCTTGCCCGATTCCAAAATTTAAAACATTTGAGTTGAAGAGTGGTTATTGTATTACATTAATCTTTGAATTTCTTGAAAGTTGTTCCGAGTTGGAACATTTGTCTATTGATGAGGTACGCAGTGTTTCTAAAGTTTTGATGAGTATGCAATTCTTTCTTAGTACTTCTTTTGTTTAGGTTTAACTAATTTAGGTTCTTTTAACTTTCTTGTGTTTAAACAAAAGGTGCAATGCCTTTTTCGGAATGAGCCGCCCTCGGTACCTACATGTATTTTAAGCAACCTCGTAACAATTAAATAAGAAAATTGTGAGGACCGGAAGACGATATACGCTTTTAGAATACATGTTGCGGAATGCGAGGGTTTTGAAGATCGCCGACAATTACGTGCAAAAGTGAACGTCTGAGGAAGAAATGATGTTGTGTGCTAAGTCGTTGAAGTGCCCAAGGGCTTCAAGGTATTGTGAGATTCATTTTGCTAGCAAGTCGTTTGATTCGCAAGTAGCTAGTTTTGTCAAAAGAAGACAATGGGGTTTCTTTCCTTTTTATAAGTGACTAATGTTTGAAGTCTGAAAATAATTTTGAAATTAAGTATGTGGTTGTTTTGCGTGTATAATTTGTGACTACCATTTATCTTTTGGCCTTTTGACCTTTTGACCTCATATAGATCAACTATCCTTTTATCATATTTATCTATGATACTAAGGTTAATTGTGATGAATGATCTTGAACTTCCAAAAGTGGTTCCTGAACCTCATTGGATTCCATTTGTTAGATATATTATATCTTACTTAAAATCAATGTTGCAAAAATCGTGAATCGGTAGTCGAGCGGTCGACCACCCTGCAACGAGTAATCGGTCAAGGCGGGATTAATCAGTGATTAATCGGATTGACATTTCCTGCAAGTTTTGGGTATTTCTGGAGACCAAACTAAAGATCTTAACTGATTACAAGCCTAATATGTTTCCAAACTTCAATAAAAGGCTCCATTTCTGATTATGAGGCCCATCGTACGTTATAAGTGAAATAAACGATCCCCATTGTGCGTCATAAGTGAAATTATTATTTTTTAAAGTTGACCGATTCGGCCGATTTTTGGCCGATTTTTTTTCTGACCGATTTTTTGACCGATTTTCAAAATTCTACAAGGTGTATGGCTGATTACCTATTAATCGGCCGATTCGGCCTATTTTTGCAACACTGCTTAAAATGGCATAAGCACAATAGTTCAGCAGTAAAGGTAAGAACTTGTCTAGAATAGGTAGTGAACAACCTTTCCTACCTGATACATTTCACTATTTAGCATACCTGCTGCAATGGCAGTTGAGATAGACCGCATCAAGAGGAATTTTATTTCATTGGAATGGTAATGATGGGTACCCCGGGTTTAAAGATACCATGTGTGATCAAAGTGTTGAACCGAATGGCCAAATGTTTGGAAGGCAGTGGTGGCCCCCTATACGTGCGTAACAGGGAAACATGTGAGTTAGAGTCTTGGGATTACATATAAGACTTTTGTTTAGGGTGTTGATACTCACGCCATTTTTTTAATACGTACACCACAAATGTGCATTACCGCCTTGTACAATGTGCATTACAATGTTGTACAAGGTGTATGTATAAGAAAAAAAATGTGAGAGTATCAACCCCTTTGTTTAACATGTTCTTCATTAGTTAATCGATATATTAGAAACAAAAATAAAACAACACAAACTTGAGAAAGAATTTACTTGAGAAAGGAAGTTTGAACTAAAGTCGATAACCTTTTGAGCAATACTCGAAACTCTGCTTAAAACATGCGGTTCATATAGTCATGCAATGAATATGAGAAAAATAATGAATAAATTGAATTGAGCAGAATTTAAATGGAACAAACATCTAACAAAATTATAACCATTATTTAGAAAGAAAAAAAAAATTGAAATTGAGATTTGAAATCATGCAGATTTATGAAATGATAAAGCTAGAGTGCGGGGAAGTAGGCGTTCATATATTTCCTGCCCGTCAATTTGGGGAGGAATGATGTATAACCCTTTACTACGTAATGGATTTGGTTTATAACTTGCAACTAACAATTAATATGTGGTTAGAGTAATTGAAGGAATGATGGATGTTTGTTTTTATGCGACTAGTATGTCATCCGTGGCGTGAGTAAAATGAGTCGAATTCAAATGACGAAGGACAATGGTAGTCTCGAGATGTATAGGAAGGTAACGGGAGATGTTTGAATATTATATTTAGTGTGCCTAAGATTGGGTTGTATCCTTTTGGGTGGGATTGCTCCAAGCCGATTATAATTTGTTAGAAAGGCGTAGGAGTGTTATGCAAACCGATAACAGTTTTCTTATGAATCATTTGTTAGCACATTCTCTTTAGTCAGGAAACTTAGTTGAGATCAAATTTAGTTAGTCTAAGAGTTTGGTTAGTCTACAAATACATACTTTTGAGATAAAACCAATGGAGCGCTTGGTTCAAAATAAGGAATGGGAAAGGGAAAAGCAATGGGAATGCAAAGGAATGAAATGAAGACTATCATTATCTTTGATAGTGATTGGTTTAAGAAAAACACATTAAGCTCCAAAGTGGTGGTGGTAGCTGGTGGTGGTGGTGGTTGCTGCTGGTGGTGGTGGCTGCTTTTGGTGGTGATGGTGGCTGGTAGATGGAGGCGGTGATGGCTGGTGGTGGTGATTGTTCTCGTGCTCGGTGGTTTGTTCTTTGGTGGTGGTGGTGGTGGTGGCTGCTAGTGCTGGTGGTGGTAGGAGATGCTGGTGGTGGTGGTGGTGGTGGCTACTGCTGGTGGTGGTGGCTGGTGGTGGTGGTGGCTGCTAATGGTGGTCGCTGGTGGTGGTGGTGACTACTGGTGGTGGTGGTGGTGGATGCTAGTGGTGGTGGCTGCTAATGGTGGTGGTGGTGGTGGTTGGTGGTGGAGGTGGCTACTGGTGGTGGTGGTGATGGCTGGTGACTAGTGGTGGTGGTGATGGCTGGTGGTGGTGGTGGCTGCTAATGGTGGTGGTGGTGGTGGTGGTGGCTACTGCTTGTTGTGGCTACTGCTGGTGGGTAATCATTACCATACTCCCATTCTTCGGGTAATGCCTCATTACCCAATACTAAACAATGATTGCATTCCCTAGTTCTAACCAGACATGTTTAATCATTACCTTTGTCATTCCCCACCCCTCATTACCCCAACCAAGCACCCCCAGTTTTTGAATGATTAATCATTTTACATTTCTCTCTTTACATTTTATCTTGGGGGAATTGCATATATATCCCTCCAAAGGTTGATAATTGCGTATATATCCAACGTAAATTTATAATTGTGTATATATCCTCCTAAACATTAAAATTTTTCATATATATCCAAATAGTTATTTTATATAAATTTAAACCCAAATAAAACATGATAATGAGAATTTAAATAAAAAATGGCCATTGTATCCTTGTTCTTATCATTTCATAACATCTTTTTATAGAGAAAAGAGAGCAACAAACTTCCACATGACATTATATCTTTGTTTCTGGGAATGACATGACATTCCACATGAAGATATATGTTGGAGTAATTTATTTCCAACACTAAGGATTATTAACTAGTAGGTTCACGTTAAAGATCAGTGTTTCGAAGCAATTGTCAAGCATTGATTATTAATTCATTCAAGCATCAATTCATGATAAGTATCAAACGATTTAACAATGTTTAACATGGACTCCTGTAACATTCATGATTTAATTAATTCTAGCATTAATTTTACTAATAAAGATCAGACAAAAGTTTTAATCCTGGGTTAGTTGGGGGGCTTTTGCTTGTTGGTTATTAAACAATTACAGTCAACAAAGTGAAAGCAAGAACAATGGAACATTCGATCACTGTTGAGAGGGAAACATATGATCAAGGTATAGATTTTTTTATAAGCACAAGGGTGTAATGGTCATTTTATATTTAAGTTACAATTATCATGTGTTTTTTGTTTTTAAATATATATAAAGTAATTATTTGGACATATATGACAATTTTTGTGTTTAAGAAGGATATATACGCAATTATAAGTTTAAGTTGGATATATACGCAATTATCAACCTTTGAAGGGATATATATGCAATTCCCCCTTTTATCTTTGCAAACACCCATTTGTATTTGTAACGATTCGTTAATGAAAGCTTACTCTTTGGACTTTTATTCTGATTTTGTGAAGTCCCTAGTTTCATTTAAAATCGTTATTCATTTCTTAGGTAGATTTCTAAAATGATCGTTTATGTTATTGTGTTATCTGCTTTTCTGGCACGTCTGGTTTCAAGTTACCCGGTTAGTTAGGCTAGGGGTGGCAATCGAGTCGTGTTCGTGTTAACCTATTCGGGTTCGCGTATTGGCGGGTTAGTATAGCCTTTACCCAAACACGACCCATTTATTAATCGTGTCAAGAAACTCAACCCTAACCCAGACCTGCATAACACGTGTAACCCATTTGTGAACCGTTTAACCCATTTAAGTAAATAGGTCAAGCAATGAATAAAGCTGGTGGTTTGTCGATTTAACTAATTTAAATGCAAAAAATGATATAAGGATCTAAAATATGATAAGAATAACATACAAATAACTAAGCGACAATTTTCTGAATTATAAGCGTCAATTTTCATGATATTTAAGGTATAAAATTATAATTCACTCATACTAAGTAAATAACAAAATACATTTAATCCACATCCAACATAAAAACCAAGTTATATATTTTATTTTTAAGATCTTATATACTTAAACGGGTTCACAGGTTGACCTGTTTAATACTTACTCAACTCAAACACGACCCGTTTATTAAACGGGTTCGATGGGTTGACCCGTTTTTGACCCAAACCTGTTTATCTTCAACCCAAACCTGTTTAACTTCGTGTCGGGTTCGTGTCGTTTATCGTGTCGTGTCGAGAATTGCCACCCCTAAGTTAGGCCAACATGAGGATATCAACATATAGTGTGATTGTGGAAACCCACGTATGTAGCGACTAGCAAGGTAAAGGAGCGCAGCGAGCAAAAAATGAGGCACTCAACAATATCATGTTATTGTCTATAGTATAAACAAATCAACATACCCTTGAATGGGTTAAATATGAATCTATAAATAACATACCCAAATAAGCTCAATTGAATGTTTATTTTCTTTTTAACTTAATTAGCATAGATTACAAATTAAGCCCAATAAGTTGATGCGCGCAAAACCGTCAAGTTTTCTCACGCAAGCGTAAGAAAACCTAAAACAGCTTAAGCACGAAATCAATGAAGATCAGAGGAGTATAGAGTTTCCCCGGGTCGTTATGTCCCAGCGAGCTATGCAATGGATTATCAAACGTTTAGTGATCGCGAGATTTGAACGGGAAAAGGATTCTGAGTATGATATTAACTACGGAGAAAGCCAACAAATGAAAACGGCTTAAATGCAAATTAAAGAAAATTAAAAAGATAAAACCTATTAAATAAACGCTATCACTATATTTAAAGTGATGAACGTTTAAAACCTAAAACGTACGTTTAAATTAAAATAACGTAAACGTACAAAATAAAAAGTGAAGTCTAAGAAATAAAAATCCTAAAAATATGAAAATACATTTTACAAACCTAAAGATAAAAAAAACTTTTTAGAAAAAGAAAATTATTTTTACAACTATTTAATTAATTATTATTAATTAAAAACTATTTTAAACTATTTAATAATACTCTAAAATAAAAGAAAATATGAAATAAGACTAGAAAATAAAATTAAAACTTAGAAAAATCTAAAATATGATAAAACTAATTTTAAAACTGAAAATATATTTTTAGACTTTTATATATTTATTATTAATTTAAAACTATTTAAAACTAAATAAAATGCTAGAAAATACAAATTTAACTAAGAAAATCTAGAAAATACTTTTTAGCTTTTATATTTATCTAAACTTAATAAAATTGAAAATTTATTTTTGGAACCTTTTTCCGATTTTTTGTATTAAAAGCTATTTAAAATGATTAAAAACTAATTAAAATTAAGAAAAAATAGCAAATGAACTTGGAAAAATCTGAAATTTGCAAGAAAAGTCTAAAATGGTATTAGGAAGCTGGGAAAAATAGAAAAACAGGGCTTGTGTGGAGAATTTAAGAATCGATGTGAAAGAGCTTATGAAATAAGCTCTTCAATAAGCTAGATGAGTCCAAAAGCCACCAACCCAAGATGAAGTACACAATGCTAAAATGACCAAATTCAACAATAATTAACAAGTTCCAACCACTGAATTGCAACAACAACAGATTTGATGTCTATGAATTTATAAGCCAATGCAGTTCCGGGGGTAACTTTGGGCTTAAGCACAAGATTGAAAATAAGCTAAAAAGGAAAAACAGAAATGGGACTCTATACTAGACCTAGCCAACTACCAATGCACCAAATTAGAGCTCAGCAAGCTCAAATGAGTTCTGTGCACAAGCCGCAAGAATCAGACAAACACACCGCAGCTTCAATGCAAGGTATGCAGGCAAATGCAACCATCTTGACAAGCCTTTTGACTCTTGTAAAAAATTGTAAAATTGCACAAAATGGTGACAAGAAATGAGACCGCTTGGAGTTTTGGAACACCAAACCTCATCGAATAAGACCCAAAATGAATCCTAGAAAATCCTTTTCAGTTGGCTTAAAACATGGTTTTCTAAATTTTTGACTTTTGATGAAATGAAGACTTTTGACTTTTGCCAACTTTGGATCCAATTTTTACCACTGAGATTAATGTTATGTGATGTTATAAACCTAATGCAAGCAATATTATTGATTTCTAAACACAAATCAAGGATTTGGCAATCCTTGATCTCAACAGTTAACAGATGAGATAGATTCAAAAGAAGTTTTGACTTTTGGCTCTTGCAGACCACAAACTATGATTCAATTAAGCTCAAAAATACTTTACAAACATAACCCAACCTTAAACAACCATTGACTAAGCCTCAATGACAGTGAAACCAGTCAATCCAAACACCCCTTTTAAAACTGTTTTGTAATAGAAACTAAGCTAAACCCTTGCTTAACTGAAATAAATGATCAAATTACTTGTCTAAGTCCTAAATACAGCTGAAGAACCAGTTTTGAGCTAGTTAAAACTACAAATTGAGATTATGCAATAAAACCTATAACTTACAAAAGTCCTCTGCCACAATGGCATGCACAAAAACCAGTGACCCACTAGCCTAGACTTCAACCCAAATGAATCAGAATCAACCCATTGCTATCACTGCATCACCCCAATTCCATCTGCATTTCCATTTTAGCCCAAATCACCTTTGTTTGACTTTCGTTGACCAGAATGCAAAGAGACTTGAAACTTGACTTAAAGCTTATAAAAAGCTATCACTAGCTTATATAAGCTTATACAAACTTAAAAAGGAGCATTATTAAACTTGCATACAAGACCTTGAAGATAAAAATTGCAACAGTGAACTTTAATAATATGAAATGATCAAATAACTGAAATTGGAACTTGAAACTGATTAATATTGATAAAACAACTTTAAGAAAGTACAATTTAACAAAAGCTAACAATGTTGCAACTTAACTAAAACATTTAAACTAAATTCGACATTAACTAAAACTTTTAAAACTAAAAACTGCCTCTCTCTTCATCTCTTGCTTTTCTTTTATACCCAATTTCCTTCTCTCTCTTCTATGATGAAATCCCACCATTCTTGACCCTGGATATCCTTGAAATAATCTCAACCATTCAAATGGTGTTTTGGCGCCAATTTTCTTTCTCGCCCATTGGGGTTGAGTGAGAGGGAGGGTGCAATTAATGAGGTTTGGAGGTATGCTAAGGAGTGGGGAACATGGTGGAGTGATTGGAGAGGGGATGGGAGGTTCGAGTTGCAGAGAGGACAGTGGAGAGGTGAGAGACTTTTGGCGGGTTTGAGATTATTGACCAGTTTGACCAACAAGGGTTATTAATAGATGGGGTTCACAATTGAGTTTTGTGGGGTCCAAAATAGATAGGGTCCAAAATGAGTTAAAGGCTTTAATAATCCAAGGACCTAAAGTGTAACTTCTGAAAGTTCAAGGACCTAGGCTGCCAATCTTGCAAAGTTTCTTCCAAGGACTAAAAGTGACAACCTTCAAAAGTATAAGGACCAATATTGTCATTTTGCAATTTTCCAGGGGCCTTTTCTGCCAATTTTGAAAGTCGAAGGACTAAATTTGTAATTTTCTCAAACTTTTCATATTTTTCACCAAAGGACTAAATTTGACAACTTTTGATTTTAAAAGGACCTTTGGTGACTTTACTTTTGAAATTATGCGCTCAGGACCTTTTTTGACAACTTTGATACTGGGGATCAAACGCAATTTTGCAAATTTGATATGTTTTTCATCCGATTTTGATATTTTTGTATTTAAAACACATAAAACACTCGATTTGTGATATTTTGATCATTTTGATGTGTTTCTGAGTGTTTTCAGATGATTTTGCAGTTTATTTTGTACAAAACTGATGAGTATTTAGACACTCATCATAAGTAAACAACTCATTTAATTTTTTTTAATTAATTCGAGTATCTCTATCTCTACTATTTATAAAGAGGGTATGTGTTTACTTAAATCTTTAAACTTAAAACTTAAAACTTAAAATAAGACTAAAATACACCGTTGGTCCCTAAACTTGTAGCGGAGGATCGCGATGGGACGAAACCGGGCATATTCATCGTCGGGGGTCCCTATTTCAAGGTTTTCACTCGCTACAAGTCCCTTTGACCAAGTCAACATCTGATTTTTGTTTTGTAGTCGAGGGTATTTTAGTCCATACACATTTATACTTTTATAACACATTTATATTTTACCCCTTCATCTTTCATCCTCTTCATCATCTACCCAAATCATTCATATCCCCAAATCATCATCTCCCCCAACATTATCCTGGTGATTTATACTCATGCCTAGCAGCTTAGGTGCACTTTCTTGTTGCAGTGTAAAGTTATTTAGAATTTAATCATGTATACAATTCATCATCTACCAAAATCATTTTTGTCGCTATCAAAGGTAAACAACTGAAATGTCTATTATGTGTGTTAATGTTATGATAATTGTTCGATTTTGAGTAAATGGGTAAAATTTTGATTTGTTTGGTGTTCTAGTTGAAGCGACTGTGCTAGTCTAATAAGATTTTGACTATTAGTTGCTAATCTATAATCAATTTTATTCCTAATTTGAATTTAGCAATGTGCTTTTTGTGTTTTATGAGATAATTGTCATAACTTGGGATACAATCACATTATTTTATCTTTTACCTTTATAAAGAAATAAATGTTTTTCGAATTAATAGAACTGTTATGAGATTTTGCATGTTAGTTACCTTTGTATAGGCATAATTTGTACTAACCATCTTGGTAGACCATACACCTTGAAGTAGCTTGTGAGAACCACTAAGTGATTCGGACTCTAGTAGTCAATGATATAGGTACTTTGTGGTGTAAAAAAGCATATGTTTTGTTCAGGAAGAAATGTGCTAACTTAGCATAGTTTTAACATCAAGCAATAAAACTACTGAACAAATAAAATTACATGATCGAGTAATTGTTAGACGGTTAGTTTGCCTTCGGCATCAGTGTTGTTTACTTTAATTATCTTTCCATTTGAGGTTGTCAATATATCTCCGGACCTCATAACAGCAATACTCACTGAAAACTTAATATAACCTGAACCTAAAATACCCACTGAAAGTATGTAATCTGAAGACCAAATGACAATCCAAAATTCCAAACCATCCTGAAACCTTTATCAATAATGTAGATGATTGCGCCCAAAAACCGAACTGAATAATTATAATTACCAATATTCAGTCGATAAAACAGACCAAAACCAAAAGATCCCGAATCGTAGCTCGAATGTTGAGAACCCTTATAGACCTCATTCCCATGCTAAGCTCCAAATGACCTATTCTAATTAAACTCCATAAGTACCGCAATATGACAAGAGTTATAATTTTTTATTTGTATACAATGTTTCTCTTATCAAAATTTCACTTGTTACAAAGAACTTCAGACACGGTATATTCCACCTTTGTCCATGAACAAATATGCTAACTTAACAAAGCACCGCATTGTTGCACTAAATGTCTCTCGTGTGTTACCATCCGAGGAAGGTTGTCTTGGATCGAAAACTTTTGCCGATTCTAGTACAAAGAAAAATAGTAGGTTACAACAATGTAAAGAAGCTCATGAGCGAAATGGACAATTTTTTGATAGAAATGCACCAAACAAGAATCAATCAAGAGCAAAAGTCACCATGGGTGAACTGTATTAAATAAGAAAGGGTCACAAAGGCATTCGGGTCAGAATGCAGCTAAGCCTAATTCTGCAATAACAAGCATCTCTAGTGGATCAAGAAAACAACTTTTTTTAAATTCACAAGGTTTGACATTGCAAGGTCTTCGATTTTTTTTTAAATTCACAAGGTTTGACATTGCAAGGTCAATCTTGCGAGTTTTTAAAATCCGCAAATTCTTGCAAATCTTGCTAGTTTGATTGTGGCACCAATGTCTTTTGAAAACATCTCGCCTTCTTGCATCTGTATAAAATATCAAATAATGGAACAAAATTAGCCTTTAAAACCGTAAGGTTCCAATATCTGCTCGGCATGAGTATACATGAATTACATGATTTGTCTACCCAATATCTAAATTGTCTAGATGATGATTTGTATACATGAATTACATGATTTGTCTACCCAATATACAATTCATCATCTACCCAATATCTAGATGATGAATTGTATACATGATTAAATTCTAAATAACTTTAGCTAAAGACATGACCGGTAACATTTTGGTTGAAAGACTTTAAATACCTATCATTGCAAAAAAAAAAAAAAAAAAAAAAAAAAAATACTTTGGTGCCCTAAACTTGGCCAAGTGAAATATTTGGTACTTTGAAATTTAAAGGTGTAAAATGATACCTTGAATTTGGTTAGGTAAATTTCTACTACCTTACACCACTTAATGGTTAATAAGCCCGTTAAGAATTTTACGAAAGATATTCTTAAAATTACAATATTCATCGTCTAACTATTTAATAAGGGTAGAAATGTAAAAACAAGCCGAGTCAAGCCCGGGCTTGCCACGGGTCGAGCTCGAACTTGGCAACCTTCGGTTCGACTCGACTTATTTGTATCTTTATTTATTACTTATATTATGAATATTGTAATTTTAAGCATAACGTCTGTTAAATTACTAACAAACTTAACTGTTAAGCGGTTATCGGGTAATAGAAATTTCACTTTGCTATATTCAAACAATCATTATATACTTTTAAAAGTTCGGGGTACTAAAAATTACACCTACCCAAGTTGATGGTACCAAACTACATTTTGGAAAAAAAAAGAAAAGAAAAAAAGTAATAATAACTTCGATACATTTAATTACACCCGTGCCTCCAACTTCGAAATTGAGTCGATCAACTGTAGAACCCTAATCCTTTTAAATCACATTTTCTCCCAACCGATAGAGAGTTACTTCTGAAATAAGAATAATCAAAAGGTAAAACTACTCTTTTTCTTCTTTTCTTTTTTTGAACTAGTCAAGCAAATTATGTGTAAAATTACCATGCCCACCAAGAGTTTAATGAAAGTTCTCGAGCATCACATACTCGAAAATCAGTTCGACTTTAATTAAGTCGAGCTCGAGCTACTCAAGCAAGAACTATAGTTAAGTTCGAGTTTCAGAATACTCGTTTGTTGCCTTATCCAGCTTTGGTTAGAGGCAGGATTACCAGGTTAATAAAAAATTAGGACGCTTTTGTTATCACATTTTTAATTTTGATAAAACTTCTCTTAAATATTTAAGTATAACTTATAGAAAGAACAAATAAGCAGTTTGGAATGTTAAGTGTTTGGATAATACACAGCCCTTTAACGTGCTCATCTCCAACAATAAGTTTTTGAAAAAACAGAATTAGCAAATCTAACCACTCGTGAAGTCCTTGCTTGCAGAATTATGAAAGTTTATATATAAGAATAAGAAATCCCAAATACCTTATGACTAATTATTTATTAGCAAACTTGTACATGTTGACCGCCTATTATAACTTTGTTAAATTAATTCTCCCTAATGATCATTTGTATGGTGTATGTTGGACTTACTGTGAAATGTATGTTTGAAAAGTTTGAAATTTGACATGATTTTAAAGAGCAGGTCTCGTCCATTTTAATGGGTTCCAAGAATATCAATAGGCTTAGTAACATGCCTGAAGAAATTCTTTCAGAAATACTCTCTCTAATGCCTACAAAATATGCGGTGCGAACTAGCATATTATCTAAAAGATGGAGGTACAATTGGACGTTGGTCACCAGCATTGACATCGATGTTCACCCCTTCCATGGTTTACTGAACTGTTGTGCATTTGTGGATCGCGTTTTGGATCTTTGCAAAACAACTGAAATCAAGCTATTTCGGTTACATTTTAGTAATTTATGGGTTCAAAATTCAAGATTGACTAAGTGGATAGATGAGGCTGTTCGGTTAAACGTTAGGGAACTCGACATACAGTCTGGCTTCCTCGAGTTGCCTTTGAGCTTGCTCACTTGCAAGACACTAACAAAATTAACGATAGAAAGTAGTAGTTCTTGCGGAGGTTTGGAATGGCAGACTCCTTTCAATCTTCCATGTCTGAAAACCATAGACATTACGGTTTTTGGCATTCGATCTCGAAATGCACTAAAACTCATTCGTGGCTGCCCTGTACTTGAAAGTTTTTCGCTTCAAATGGTACATTGCTCAGAGGAAGAAGAGTGCAGGTTTGATATCCCTACATTGAAGCAGTTGAAACTAAGAGTTTGTAAAAAGGGTAGTTTTAGAAAGCTTGTGTTAAATGTCCCTAATCTAGAAGACCTGTTTATTGGTGGTCCTTGGTACTCACCTTTTGTGATGGAAGATTTGTCATCTTTGGTTTCGGTAACATTTTCATTATATCCGGAACGAAGTCATTTGTGGATTGAGCTTTTAAAAGGAATAATTGAGCTAAATCGCTTTCGTTCCGTATGCCTAATATTGTAAGTTCCTTTCTTGTGTACATCAATGTCTTTTTCTTTTTTTTTCCTTTTCTTTTTTTTTTTTTTTTTTAATATATGTTTTATGCATTCTTCTTTTAATGGATTCAACTATTATTTTATTTAGTTGAAGGACTTACCTCAGTTACCTGATGAACCTTTGATCAAATTGCCAAATTTAAAGCATTTGGAGTTGAAGGAGGATGGTTATAAATTTGAACAAATAATAATTTTTAAATTTCTTGAAAGCTGTTCTGAGTTGGAACATTTATCTATTAAGGTACGGGATGTTTTTAAAGCTTTGACACATTTGTTTTCTTGCGTTCTAAATTCTTTTGTTTATGATGACTTTGAATTGTCTTATCTTGTTTGTGTTCAAACGAAAGACCGCACAAACTTGCTGGACTAATGAGCCAGACTCTTGCTGGTTTAAGCCGCACTTAGTACCAACGTGTATGCTAAAAACCCTTAGAACCATGAAATTTGAAAATTGCAAGTTGAGGAAGGATGATATAAAGTTTATAGAATACATGTTGCGGAATGCAGAGGTTTTAAAGACGCTAACAATTACGTACAAAAGTGAACGTATGGAGGAAGAGATGAAGTTGTGTGCAGAGCTGTTGAAGTGTCCAAGGGCTTCAAGGTATTGTGAGATTCATTTTGTTGGAAAGTCGTTGGAGTCTGCAAGTTGCTAGTTTTTGTCAAAAAAAGACGATGGGTTTTTGCTTCCTTTCCTTTTATAAGTGACTACTGTTTGTTTTGCAATGGCTTGTACTATGTACTTTGTTTTGCAAGTATGATTTGTGACTAGCATCGTACCCTCTCAAAGCGTCAATCACAATTCATTTGCTATATTAGAAGAATAGTGTATGTTATTAGTATGCTCAAAAATAAAGGGAAAATGTATTGGGGCGAAATTTCTAATTTTTGAAGGTTGAAAATTGAAATGTTTGGGAAAGGGGATATATTTAATAGGGAAAATATTACCAGCTTCAACAAAGCAGGCAATTGTCTGCTAATTTGCTTTGTAAAGAAATCAAAACATTTACAATTAAGCCCTTATATTATCTCATATGTACATGTTTCCTCCCTCCTTTTACAAAGGAAAGCATGTAACTTTCCTACATGAAAAAGCAGGTAAGGTTTCCCCTATTTAATAAGTTGAAGTTGGGTTTAGGTTTGGAGTGTCTGAATCTTAAAATGAGGCTTGCAGTGGGGTTTGAGATTTCGTTTGGGATATGTATCAATGTATGTTTTATAGCATATAAGATATAGATAACCATAATGTGGATATGTGAACATTGCAGTCCAGTAAGCTATTGGCCTTTTGACCTCAAGTGTATATTAATCAACTATCCTTTCATCTATGATACTAAGGTTAAAAACGACGAATGATCTTGAACTTCCAAAAGTGGCTGCTGAACTTCATTTGATTCCAGTCACTGGATATATTATATCTTACTTAAAATGGCAGAAGCACAATAGTTCATAAGTAGAGGTTGGAACCTGTCTAGAATAGGTAAAGAAACAACATTTCCTAGCTACCTGCTGCAATGGCAGTTAAGATAGACCGCATCAAGAGGAATTTCATTTTATTGGAATGGTAATGATGGGTACCCCAGGTTTGAAGATACCATGTGTGAATTGTGATCACAGTGTTGACCCGAATGTGTGATCAGAGTGTTGACCCGACATCCGTCATATAAACTTTCTTTCTCTCCTAATTCTTTCCTTTTACATAAATACTTTGTTTTATCTCTCTAGACATAAAAATACCACCAAAGCTTGAATCAGGCCGCCATCCATCACAAGTTCACCACCACTCACAACCCTATCACCCGGCAAAGAAACCATCCTCATCTCCGACTGCCCCTCCACCGTCCCACACACCAAACACGAAAACGCCTGCCACCATCTTGATCTACCGTCAACTAAACCACCATTTCACTCACCATTTTCGTCCACCTATCAATAGAGTCATAGATATAATCCTCTTTCTACACTCTCTTTATACCAATACACTCTCCTATTTTACCACTCTCTTTCTCTTTATTTGTCACTAACCTTCGGCGGTGACTGAACGTAGTTGGCCAGATAGATGGTTGTTAATATCTCATTAGTGAAATACATGTCTTGGTGTTTCGAGATATATTTAAAATGGATATTGTTGTTTTTAAATGCTGGTGATATGTGTTCTTCGTATTGTGATTGTAATTTCACATTTTCACTTACATAAACTGTTAGATAATAAAGGCCCGTAAGCCCGTTGGGTTTGGCCCGTTTAGTTCGTTAGTTAGTTTTCTATTTAATGTCATGTAATCTCTATAATTCATTGAATCTGATTAATATAGTTTTTCAGTATTTCTTTGATTTCTACATGGTATCAGGAGCTAGGTCAAAGATGAAGAAAAAGAAAAGAAAAAAAAAAAGTTTGCTTGATTGAATTAGTTTGTTCGACACTGGCTTTGTCCTGTTTGCAGTTTTGTCATGTCTGCTTGAATTGATTTCGACATCGGCTTGGTTATACATAATTGTAGCCGATTAAAAAAAGAAAAAAGAAGGAAAAAAAAAAGGTTGACCATGATATCGATCCAGTCATATGTCGGGGTTAGTATTAAAAATTGATTGTTGAATTCTTATTGGATTTCAATTAGTAGATCATGAGTCGGTTGGTTTTATTGTTTGAATTTTGATGAGCAACTATTGGGTGATGTAATTAATGGGATGGGGTATTGAGATTATTGACTGCATGCAAAGAGGTAATTCTCTTTTATGCGTTTTTAGTAAAAGTTGTTCGATTAATTACATAAATTATTGTTTGGTTCACTGTTGTTGGTATATTGAATAAAAATGGAAAAGTTTGGGAGACTGTTTGTATTTTACGGTTATGGCATTGGTATTAGTCTCGGTATTGGTATTTGGTTATCATGATTATGTTTGTTCGGGTTATTGTTGATTTGTTTGATATTGGTGTTGCTGTTGGTGATGATGATGTTATAATCTTAACTAATCTGACTATGTCTTGAGTAGTTATGTGCAACATCTCGACATCAACAACTTGTTTGGTTACACACGTGGTTCCGCATCTGGTTCCGTCTCGTTTTGTCTGAATCTTAATCTGTCTGAATCCGAATTTGAATCTGCATGTCTCGAATCGCATCACCGCTCGAATCGCCGTCGCCTGCTCGAATCGCCTCGCTCATCTCCGTAATTGTGTTGCTCTATTCGAGTTTGCACCGCTTTGCACTCGGGACCATCCACTTTTCGCCGCTTTAGTTTATTTTTCGTTGACAAACTCTCAATGTTACAACTGCAACATTGTGAGTTTGAGAGAGGGTGTTAGATAATAAAGGCCCGTAAGCCCGTTGGGTTTGGCCCGTTGAGTTCCTAGGGTTAGGTTAGTTAGTTTTCTATTTAATGTCATGTAATCTCTATAATTCATTGAATCTGATTAATATAGTGTAACACCCCCAAAAATGGTTTGCAGGAAGAAAAAGTTTTGGGATGCTACTCGGTTGGATCATATCACAAGTGAAAATAATAGCTTTTCAGAAAATATTTCATTTATTGTAGTAAAACAAAGTTTACAAAAGTTGAATTGTTGAAAAATGGCTCATTAACAAAATGTGGTCCCTATCAAGAATCGTCAGTCATCTATGACCATGCCATGCCAATGCCCAAGCGCCAGAGTTAGCTATCGCCTTTTAATACCGAGATAAACATGTTAAAAAGATCAACACAAAGGTTGAGTGATATTCATAGGTTTAGTAAATAGTTGAACACAAGTAAGAGATGATAATTGCTTCAAGACAATTACCATAGAAAAGAGATTATTATTATGCACTAAGCTCATGATACCAAACTAATCGCATACACCTAATTCATCGTGTAAGTAATAAATTGCCCCGGATGTAATAGCCAATTACATAGAGATAATCAAATATGGTGCGCCCGATTATTTCCGATAACCGAGTCGGGGTCACAATTCCCATAGTACTATCCACAATATTTATGCTCACCGCAAGTGATTAATGGTTCATGATGAAGGGACTTTGGCGCAACTTAGGCTATAATAATAATAATAATCATGCAAGCATGCATTTTAAGAAAAGTCTTGTGTTCTAGTTTATAGCATGTATCTCCCCCAAAGACTTTATAAAACAGTTAAAAGAGTAAAAGTGGGGCTATGAACTCACCTTAGTCCGAAGCAATGCAAGAATCGATACTATCACAACTAGCATCGGGAAAAGAAACAAAGTGGTATCAAGTGGGGCATCGCTCAACGACGCAAGAGTACAGGCACAACGACACGTCATCGGCTCAACCTGGTAGTGTACGGCTTATCTCAGATACGTATCATAAAGAAAAGAGATTTCCAAAAGGTAAGTGTTTTAGTTTTCGTGGAATACTCGTATCAAAAATTTCAAAAACCCAGTATTAATATCTCAAAAGTTTAGTTTTTAACGTTTCGTGTGGTGGTAAGAAAACAAGGACTCGCCAAGTAACTCACGCCAAACATAACTCACGCCCAAGTATAATTTATATCCCAATACATTGTAAGGAATAGTCAAGAAATATTGACCAAGACTCAAGAACACACGCTTAAAGCAATAAAACATATAAAATATATTAAACAAGAAAGGATCAATTAGCAAGTAAGTAACAAGCAAGTAATTGGTAGAGTGTCATACATTTACCCGATAATCTCAGATAGTTAATAAAACGTTATGATTTAGAAAAGGAATGTACATTTGTTGAAACGTTTACGATGTTAATAATTAAGTAATTAGAAAAGTTTATTTATTACATTTCACCAAATTGGATATTAATTCATACAAGTTTTTATATCAAATTACAAGTTTTAATTATTTAATTGTCGTTATCAAACGCGTGATTATTAGTGTCGGGTTTATCGACCATTTTGTGTCCGAAGTACAAAATCGTTCATAAGTCCACCGGTTAATACCGTAAGTACAGTAACAATCCAAATAATCGTCCAGTCATATACATGTCGAATGTCTCTAAGCGACGGGGTGTTGATTAAGCACTGCTGAATAAACAAGCAGTGCGTTAAAAGGCCTTACTCATTTTTTTGTAACTAAGTTTAGTATGTACGCATGTACGTAGTAGTTTACTGTTTACATGAATGTTACATTTGCATTAAAACAAGCAAGGATTGATTATAGTCTTATAAATAAAAATGAAAATGAAATGTCTCACGTGACAAAAAAATGCAAAGACATATCAAATGTAAATGGGACCAAATATACTGTAAAAGATATTTAAAATTCAAACCAAGGTTTACTGTTTTACGTCATTGTTTTAATGTAAGAAATCTCAAGTAAAACGTTCACCCAGTATACTCTTGTAAAACAAGACTAATCCTCAATTAAAATTTATACAGATTAACAAGATAACAGCACAAGTTAGGACCAATAAACTAAGCTCGTGACCCGTAACGATTTGTCACGTAAACTCGAGGAAGGTCTAACCATAATCTGACTCCAAACAATACCAAATCAAAACAAACCCAACTGTATCAAACACAATATAAGCACGCCAGAAACTGAAGCATAACCCTTCGCGGGTTTCTACTCGACTCGCGACACAATTTCCAAACCGATTCAAGATTTGTGATCAAGTCAAATAGGACGTGGTGATTTTTCTGTGGATCGAGGTATATACAGGTTAACTACTTGACTCAAGATTTAACCAACTAAGAAAAATTATTACTTCAACATATTAGCATACCCTAGACTCAACCCGATTAGATGTTTCAAATCAGGTTCAAGCGTAAGAACTCAACCGAGACCAAGCAGGTTCACACACGACTCTACACAACATCATAACTATAGCAGAAACATCACCAAAACATGGGTCAATCCGGGTCCGTCATGACCCATGTAGGAAAGCGTACCCCAACACCATTTCACCCGATTCATACCAAAATTAATACCACACGAGAACATAAACAAAACTGTTTTAATCCATGTTTTAAATCCACGAAAACTATAACAAAACAATTTATAATCGATCAAATTAAAACAAATAAATATGTGCGGGTTTCATGGTTACCATATCAAGGACGAGAGAGGCGAGAGATTCGGACCACGAACACAACACCGGTTCAGTCGACTTTAAACAACACCCAACCAATTTCTTAAATGAAGAGTCGATTATAAAGAAAACTTTCACTTGTATTGATCAATTTACCAATTTAATTACAAAATTCCCAATTCAATTTGAGGAAGCCCTAACCCTTACAAACCCTAACTTACAAACCTAGTTTAAGTGGTGATAGAAAGAGTGGATGTGAAGAAAAATTCTGTGAACCGTGGCTTAAATAGAAGTAACGATGGAAGTCTTTGCCTTGACCATCGAAGTGGGGATGGAGTAAGAGCCTTCTTTGGGTAATGCTACCAGGCCTTCACGTGGCTCTTCTGGCTTGTCTTCAACCGTGATTCCTAAAGACAAAAGATTGGGACCTCTACTCTTGTCGATATGCTCTTCCTAATTATAATGGAGCGCTTTCCTTGCTTGTCATCCAGAGAGTGTCAACCATTGCCATTCGAAAAAAGGGTAGTGAGACTTTTGGAGGTGGGGAGATGCGGTTGGAGCTTTGCTAAAAGAAGAAGATGAAGGAGAAGGAGGCGCGGGATGATGGGTAAGGGATCACGTGGGTGTGTGTTTGTGTAGGGTAAGATTCTTAGTTTTATTTTTGTGTTAATTAGTACTCCCTCCGTCTCAAATTTATTGTCAAGGGACAAGAAGCACAAATATTAATAAAAGTGGGACCATTATAACTCTCAACCACTCAAACGGAATATTCCCTCATTATATTCTCTTTTTCTTACTAAAATGGGTAAGTGGACAATTAATTTGAGACATCCATATAAGGAAATATGGACAATAAATATGAGACGGAGGGAGTAAATAAGTGTTGTAAGGTATTCATTTTGTGTATAAATTTGGTACATAATGTATTTCGTACTCCGCTGTTTAGTTCGTAAAAGTATAATCCCTAACGGGAAAAATATAATACTTGTATTTCTGGACACGTTTTGAATAAATTGATATGATGACGTAATTTTTGATTAGTTCATTTTTATTTCTCGTGTTTTCTTTTATTATATTGGTACGCGTGCAGACTCGTAAGATAAGAAAGTTTTCTTGTGAGACTGATTGAGTTATCAGTAAATACTAGGCATAATTAAATAAGACTACTCGAATATGCATAAATTTTTATGCAAAAAAACGAAATGCACATGCTAAAATGCTCAACTTAGATCAAATGAATTTTGATAAACAATCTAGCTCACTAATTTGAAAATTTAAAATAGTGAAATTTTACAGGTGGCTACATATAGTTTTTCAGTATTCCTTTGATTTCTACATAAACAAATACGTAACATAATATTTGTGATATATGTTTCTTTTGAGATGCCAGTGACTTATACGGGTGAAGGTAGTGTAGCCTGGCAACATTCACAGGAAGTTTAATTTTGTTGTTAAAGGTATAGATAAATGTATATTTTGAAACAATTAAAAGAAATAGAAAAAGACAATTTTGCTCTCACGTGCAAATTATACGAGGGGTTTTAACGAGCAGACTTAATGATCGTTAGAGATAGGGATGGACCGCCGTACAAAACTTCATTATAAATGAGCACCCATCAGATTAAGATTTTAAGAAAAAATCACCTTTTTCGTTCGGTGTTAACTTCATAACATTGGTGTGATCATATATCTTTTCTAAGTTAATCTTGTGTTCATCTTATATTATATTCAAGTAACCTGTTATTTTAGTCTCTAATCTCTAAAGTTACGGTTTTTTTTTTTATTCTTACGAAATTTTGCATTGCTATTACTTAAAATTATTTTAACAAATTATTCTTATCATCTATGAAGTTATTTTTTGAAAAATATGCAACCAAAGAAAACTAAAGCAAAAGAATTGTATCAATCCTAGTCCATGCCGTATGGTGCAAATACCATAGTCTTACTTAGGGCCCGTTTGGTTGGGTACTTTTGGATTCAATTGGATTCAAGGAATCCTTTCAAACTTAATAACAATTGTTTGGTACAAAATAAGAATAGATTTATGTGGGCCATGCTAGCAAAATATGATTCCACACTATGAGCATGGGGTATCATGGCATGTTAATTGCTTTTTTTCAGTGCCACATCAGCTCCACCTCAGCATCCTCACTTTTAACAATCACCGTAACATGTTGTTTGGGCCCCACCAAGATACTCATTCACTCATAACATGTTGTTTGGGCCCAACCCACCCTCAATTTTATTATCTTTTAATTTTTTCAAACAAACTAAATTTTATTAATTCAAATAAAAATTCAACAAAATTCAACGATCACATGTGTCAATGTTTCTAATTGTCTAAATATACGTGCACTTGTAGTACCAATGCCACTACTTCCACATCTTAAAATAAAAATAAATGGCTATTCAAAAATAAAGCTCATGAACAACAACAAAACATGATCCATGTACATGGATTTCTCTAACCAAACAAGCATAACTCCAAGATTCCAAAAACGCATTTCACACAAGAAACCAACAGCCACAATCGCTCAAGAAAAACAACCACCCAAAATTCAACAATCACATGATGATGATGATGATTATAGCGACTACTCTAGCAACAACCTTCAAAAACAACAAGTTGACAACTTTCCAAATGAATAAAACAACACATGAAGAACATCATCGGTGTCCAAAAGAACATTGCACCGGTAGTTTTTTTTTGGGTCCTTTTCCGAAAGTCACACACGCCACTTAAATAGCTTGAGAAGTGGCGAGAGATGGTTGGGGTATGGTGGCAGCATGGTGGCGGCGCCATTTTGGTGGCCGCGTTGGATTTGGCGTAGGTGTGTGTGATGATACCCCATGGTCTAATATGGTGTCTTTTGGCCAATCCATACCCAAAATGATTCCCACCTTTATTTACTCTCTCACAAAATTTTTAATAAATCAATAAAAAATTATCACTATCATTAATTTTTTATAATATTTTATTAACTAACTTAATTTCTTTTAATTACATATTATATTTTTTTCTCTCTCCAAATCCAAATCTTAAACCAAATCCAAAATCAAATCCGAAACCTCTAATAAACCAAACGGACCCTTAATAAGTTTGCGCCACTATAAACAAATTTGTACTTTCTCCGACTCACAATAAGTGTTCATTTTTTAAATGCAAAAAGTTTTTAGAAAATACTGTTAACATTACTCTTCATCAATCAAATATTATATTTTCACACGAAGATCTCTTTTTACAGTGACCAAAATAGCAATGTAAACATTTATTTCCATCACGAATAAAGTAATGGTAAAATATAAGTAAGTCCATCTATTTAACAAGTCTCACAAACAACTACCAAAAAAAGTACCTCTACACAAATCCGAAATATGAGCCGCCCTAATCCTTGGTGAAACTGCTTTTAGGTAAAATTAATCATTTCCGTCTCTGTTATCAGTAATTCTTTCTTACAAAGATTTATCATCTAAAAGGAGTGTCTGTGTCATCATGCCTACCAACCGCTTGATGAAAGGTTTATGGATATAATTTAATATGCGTATGACCGGATTCGAACTCGAGACTTCGGATTGCACACATTACGATGAGAGTTGATGTTAAAATAATTAATATATATAAACGTTATTATTATTAATTATTTGTCACGAAATAAAACTTAACGATAGTTAATATTTAACGAGTTTAGACTAACGGTCGTTAAATGTAAACTAAAGGGACTAGAGATGAAATTAGTAGACGGAAGGATCTAGAAACCTCGAGACTTGGGTTCTTACTTGGCCGATCGGTTGGGTTCCCAAACCCAAGGAAATTAGTGGACACAAACTTGGTCACCAAGTTGTTACCTATAAATACAATCCCTTGTATTCATTCATAACTTAACCTTGGATCACTTAGAAACCTAATTTCTTTTCTCCTCTCCTCCCTCTTGTTTTGGCCGATCGTATACCAACCCTCCCAAGGGTTTCGATTTTCCAACTCCAAGATACAAGTGTTTGGTTTTATTTGTGATTCAAGAACCTAGCTTTTCACATCAAATCGATATTAGTACGTGTGTACAAGAACGAAGGACAAATACAATTGTGTTTGTGGAGATTTGTGGGTGTCGACTTTTTTGGGTCGATTGGTATTAAACCCTAAGTTAGGGTTTGGGTTTTGTTCCTCGCTCACGTTATCGTGTGTTTCTTGAATTGCTAAAAGGTACGCATATTCTTTTATTCGGTTAATTCAATTACAAGTATTATTCCTATTACTCACGCATGCTTTGATGATGTTTACTTGTTTTAATAATTGTTATGATTAGTAAAACCCAACAAAGGGCATCACGAGCCGTTAATATGTTGTAATTAATTATCAAACACATAAAATTGAATCTTTATGATTTTTACATGCTTTTATTGGTTTCTAGGGTTTTAAAATTGAAACCCTAATTTTTTTTAATTTGGGTCGATTACCCTTAATTTATTTAATTAGGTTTTATTTTTTGTAAAACTTGTAGAAACCCTAGGATTGCATGTATATTTTATGTGGTTTTAATGAATAATTGTTATGTGCCATGTATTATGCGTATCTTGGGATTATAATTGTTATGAGGAATCCATGGTGGATCATGCATGTTTTGCCATGAATTATTGTTTTGATTAATTGTTAAGTGATATACACATGTTTATTAGTTTGATAATTATTAAATTGGGAAGACCTCAATATATCTAATAAAAATTCGTTATGTGCTAATTGGTATATTATTGACTTTGGCTTACGCAATCGACTTGTCGATGCATGTGGCTCATCTACCTTGTAGGTGAAAGCCCTAGTTGATGTATGCATTATTTTACGCCTAGAATTGTTTATTAGGTTTTATCGAAATAATTATGCATGTGGCTAATTGTTTTACATATGTTAAATTGTTAAGTTATATGTATATATATTATTTGAGTTTGTTTAGTTTTTTATTAAAGTACTTTTTTGTTTATATTGTATGACATGTTAGTAAGCAAAAAGGGTTTTATGAATAGAAAATTAAATGGACTAAATAATGGCGAAATTGATTTGTTTTTCTAAGTATTAAATCTTGAACTTTTAATCGATCGATGCGATCTGTACTAAATGGTTAGAACGGCTCACCCACTAGAACAAACTCAAAAGGGGTTCAAAGAAGTGCACACATTAACCGAAAGGATGTCTAAGGTTATGCTTCAACTTCGCTACCGGTCCTCCTCCTCCTCCTTGTATGCTCGATTGAGCTACCTAGTATAACTATTCTATGCACGAAGCATCTTAGTGCAAAGTTGTAAGTTTCTCAACGCATCGATTAAAACTTTGTAGAATTTAATCTTAGCAATTAAAATATAAGTAAGTTTTTGTAAAATTTTATGTTATAGAGATGTATGCATGCTTCTTTATACATAAGTTTTGATTACACGTCAAAAATTGTACCCTTTAAATTTAAGTTTATGCCATCTAATGATATGAAACACTTGAAGTTGTAATTTAGTTATGTGAGACCTTGAGCTAGATTACGATAACAAGGTGAATCTTTATGTTGTGTGAGACCTCAGCTTAAATAATTTGCGCTTCTAAATTAGACAACTTAATTAAGTTAGTTAGTGAGACCTATAACTTAAGGCATAAGATGGGATAAAACATGCTTACGCTTTTGCATAATTGTTTGGCAAAATTGTAAATCCCATATTTTCTAGGAATTGAAAACTTGTTTGTCAATTATTGTTTTCAACAATTACCTATTCTATACTTTCACCACTAGCGATCAACCGATGTGGTGAAACTATGATAATGAGGGTCCTAAATTCAAGGAAAATTCTATGGTTAATATGAATATTGACCAAAGGGTATTTTATTTTCTTGAATGTTTATTTATCGAAAGTACTAACTTTTGAACTTTTATTTTCTCAGAGAAATGGCTCAAGTCGAATCTATCGCACTAGCCTCGCTGCTCAAATCTATGTTTGATCGAGAGAAATTGACCGGCAACAAAATTTCAATGATTGGTATCGGCAACTCAGAATTTTCTTGAGGGTTGCCAAAAGACTAGATTATTTGAACATGCCTTGTCCTCCTGAACCTGCAACTGATACTACTGCTGAAGCACGAGCTGCCTGGCAAACAAAGTATGATAGACATAATGAGGTCGCTTGCATTATGCTTGGGAGTATGGCTCCAAACTTGCAAAAACAGTTTGAGAATTACTTCCCTCACAACATGCTCGCCGAACTTATTCGGTTGTTTGAGAAGCCCGCGATCAGAGTCAGATGATTTGATAGATGCTCTACACAGCTTGCAAGCAAGGGACGGAAACCCGTGAGCGCCCACCGTCTGGAAATGATGAGTTACATGGACCACTCGGAGACTCAATTACGCTACCCTAATGACATACAAATTGGC
This sequence comes from Chrysanthemum lavandulifolium, assembly GCA_022545495.1. Taxonomy (NCBI): domain Eukaryota; kingdom Viridiplantae; phylum Streptophyta; class Magnoliopsida; order Asterales; family Asteraceae; genus Chrysanthemum; species Chrysanthemum lavandulifolium. Next base: position 231,600,936 of record CM040241.1, on the reverse strand, counting down.
CTTATCAATGCATCCCTTAACAAGGAGTTTGATGGTTTCGTGCGCAATTACAATATGCATTGCACGGGGAAGACAGTTAGTGAGGTACATGCAATGCTCATTGACTACGAGAAAGGTTTGCCCAAGAAGGCTCCTACACCTACGGTACTTGCTATTCAAAAGGGTAGGATTTCTAAGCCTAATAAGCCGCTAGCGAACAAGAAAGGGAAAGGTAAGGGTAAAGTTGATAAGGGAAAACAAGTTATGGCTTATCAACAAGAACCCAAGAAGTACCCTCCCAAAAAGCGTGAGAATCCTAAAAAGGATCAGGCTTGTCATCACTGCACTGAGGTAGGACACTGGAAGAGGAACTGTCCACTCTACCTTGATGAGTTGCGTACTAAGAGGTATAAAAATGTTGGCACTGTTGCTAGCACTTCGTGTACTCTTTGATGATAGAATTATTTGCTTTTCCTCATAAAATAAATTCGGGTATATGATAATCGGATGTGGTATTCACATTTGTAATACACCGCAGGACTTAGAGGTGCAAGGAAGCTCGCCTATGGACAACAATACCGCACGCGGGTAATGGAGCACATGCAATTGTTGAAGCTATAGGAACGTTTGATTTAGTTTTACCTTCGGGTTTAGTAATCGCCTTTGAACGATTGTCATTACGCCCTTCTATAATTAGGGGTGTCGCTTCGCTTTCCTTGTTAAAAGATATTGGTTTTATTCATACATTTACCGATTATGGAATTTCGGTTTCTTTAAATGATGTTTTTACTTTAATGTTATTCCAAAGAATGGTGTGTTTGAAATTGATTTGCATGATAATGTGATTGATAAAAATAATTGCTTTTTAGCATCAATAATAAAAGAATCAAAAGTGATTTGGATTCTTCATATCTTTGGCATTGTAGACTTGCTCACATAGGCAAGAAACGCATGCAAAAGCTGCAACACGATGGGCTTTTGCAAGATATCAATGATGAATCATTTGATAAATGCGAATCTTGCATATCTGGGAAGATGACCAAGAAACCTTTTACAAATAGTTTAGAAAGGGCTTCTGATCTTCTTGGTGTGATACATACTGACGTATGTGGACCACTAAGACATGTGTCAAGGAAGGGTGCTAGCTACTTCTTAACCTTTACGGATGATTTCAGTCGTTATGGTTATGTTTATTTACTTAAACATAAACATGAAGTCTTTGAAACATTTAAGGTTTTCAAGAGTGAAGTAGAACTGCAACTAGGAAAGAAGATTAAAGCTCTTCGATCCGATAGAGGTGGTGAATATTTAAGCCAAGAGTTTAAAGATTATCTTGCTGAGTGTGGGATTGTCCAGCAACTCACTTCTCCATATACTCCACAACAAAATGGTGTATCTGAGAGAAGAAATCGTACATTGTTAGACATGGTGCGATCAATGTTTAATCTTACAACTCTTCCCTTATCCTTTTGGGATTATGCTTTAGAAACTGTTGTTCGCATTTTGAATATGGTTCCAACTAAGAAGGTTGATAAGACTCCTTATGAAGTGTGGTATGGGAAAGCTCCCAACTTGTCTTACTTAAAGGTCTAGGGTTGTGAGGCGTTTGTTAAACGTGACTCACCGATAAGCTACAACAAAGATCCGTTAAGTGTATCTTCGTAGGATACCCAAAGGAAACTATGGGTTACTACTTTTACTTTCCACCGAAAACAAAGTAATTGTTGCTAGGTATGGAGACTTCCTTGAAAGGGATCTCATATCTCATGAATTCAAAGGGGAGAGTTTATGATCCGAATATGATCAAGAAGATACATCACCTTCGAAAACACTAGCCAACCTCAAGTAGAACCCGAAAGTCCGAGTGTTCCACCGGTTGAAGTGGTTCCCATTCGAGATCCGCAAGGGCTACGCGCACCGAGCGCCTATGTCTTAACGTAGAAGCCGAGGAAAATATGTTAGGGATCTTGGTGAACCCGCTAACTATAAGGTCTGCTATGATGAGTCCCGAAAAGGATAAATGGCAAGTCGCAATGAATGGGGAAATGCAATCCATGAGAGATAACGAAGTCCGGATAGAGGTTGACTTACCTCCAAATGCTAAGGTAGTTGGAAGTAAGTGGCTCTATAAGATAAAGACCGACATGGATGGCAATGTACACACCTATAAAGCTCGCCTTGTAGCTCAAGGGTTTACTCAAACTTTTGGGATAGACTACGAGGAGACATTTTCTCCGTAGCGCACATTAGAGCTATTAGATTCTTATAGCCATAGTCACAGTACTATGACTATGAGATATGGCAAATGGATGTCAAACCGCTTTCTTAAACGGTCGCCTAGATGAGGACATCTATATGGCGCACTCAAGGGTTTGTGAATCCAAAATTTCCAAAGCGTGTATGCAAACTTCAAAGATCCATTTATGGGTTGAAGCAAGCATCAAGGCAATGGAACAAGAAGTTTGATGAAGAAATCAAGAAATTTGGTTTCACTCAAAATCTTGATGAGCCATGTGTATATCACAAAGCTAGTGGGAGTAATGTTATTTTCCTTATCTTATATGTCGATGACATATTGATCATGGGAAAAGACATTCCAAGTTTGCAAGATGTAAAGTCTTATCTTGGAAAGTGCTTTTCTATGAAGGATTTAGGGGAAGCAGCATTTATTCTGGGAATCAAGATCTACCGAGATAGATCAAGGCGGTTGATTGGACTAAGTCAAAGTACTTACATCGATAAAATATTGAAGAGATTCAATATGCATAATTCCAAGAAGGGATATTTGCCGATGCAAGTTGAACATGGCTTAAGTAGTGAACTATGCGCCAACACCGAAGAGGTGGCACACATGAGAAAAGTTCCTTATGCTTCACCGTAGGATCTATCATGTATGTTGTGAGATGTACAAGGCCCGATGTGGCGTTTGCACAAAATATCACCAATGATATCAACATAATCCGTGTGTGAAACATCGGCATGTTGTTAAGAACATTCTTAAGTATCTAAGGGCTACTAAAGAAATGTTTCTAGTGTATGGTGGGAATCCGATGCGTAACTTGATGTTACTGTGTTTTGCGATGCGCCTTTCCAAACCGATAAAGATGATAAGAAGTCTCAAACGGATATGTCTTTGTCATTAATGGAGGAGCAATTGATCGAAGAGCAAGAAGCGCATAACGATCGCGATGTCTATTACGTGTTAAGTACATAGTCGCTTCGAAGTCGCGATGGAAGTCGTTGATTAGGAAATTCATTTCGGACTCGGAGTAATGCCCTCAATCGAATTACCTTTAAATGTGTATTGTGACAACTCGCTGCAATAACATTTGCCAATGAGCCCGAGTCATGAAGGCGCCAGACATTTTCCTCGACGATATCACTATGTTCGAGAACAAGTCGAAATAGGTGAAATCAATCTACTCAAAGTTCATACAGATGATAATCTAGTCGATCCCTTTACGAAGCCTTTGCCAAAGGAAAACTTACCGACCATGCCGATGGGATAGGACTTCGCTTAGCTAGTAGTTTCATGCGATCTGTGATTAGTATTTGGATAAAGGATGTTATGAACAAATATTATTTTAATGAAATAAAATAGTTGTTTATGTTTATTTTTCATTTTCTTAATATTATATCCTATATTTGCATGTTTAATCCGTGAATGACTTATGTTATTCTAAATAGTCCGTTGTCGATCAATGATGTGGAATGTCATTGAATTAAGACAAATATGAGTTTTGGTAGAATATACTTAAAGTATATTGATGCGTGGGACATACCAGATTCACATGATATTCAATGAATTGAATATAGGATGATCCCAACTTTACATGATTATACTTATGGATCTTTGTCATTAAGTAAATCATGAAATGTTTATCCTCGACTTGAGATACCAAATAATCATATGAATGTAGTGCACTTGTGTAAGATAGTCTAACGCTATCCGTAATCGGTAGTTATAAGGGCTATTTTCGTAAGTGTTACAAAGTTCATGAGTTATGTTTGTAGTCAAGAGAATTTGTTCCTTTGAATTTGTTTCAAAGCATAATACTATTTTGGGCCCCTCGTAGGGTTGACAAGATGTTTGTATGGCCATACCCAAGATCAACTGAATACGCTCGATGATTTGGTAATCTTGTTCAATCGATATAACGAGAAATGTAATATTAACTTATGAAATGACTTGATCCATATTCATAGTTAATGTAGTATTAGTAGCAAAAGGATAAGTAAAAATGATGAATCATTAAATGGTTTTCCAGGATACCATACTCGATTCGATCTGGGGGCATTGGCGGGTTAGGCTAGACTAAACAAATGTCATTACTATATTAGATAATATCCAAGTGGGAGCTGAAAGGTTTATGGATATAATTTAATATGCGTATGACCGGATTCGAACTCGAGACTTCGGGATTGCACACATTACGTATGAGAGTTGATGTTAAAATAATTAATATATACAAACGTTATTATTATTAATTATTTGTCACGAAATAAAACTTAACGATAAGTTAATATTTAACGAGGTTAGACTAACGGTCGTTAAATGTAAACTAAAGGGACTAGAGATGAAATTAGTAGACAAGAAGGATCTAGAACCCTCTTGGGTTCCTTGGCCGATCGGTTGGGTTCCCAAACCCAATCCCACACAAACTGGTCACCAAGTTAAGTTACCTATAAATACAATCCCTTGTATTCATTCATAACTTAACCTTGGATCACTTAGAAACCTAATTTCTTTTCTCCTCTCCTCCTCTTGTTTTGGCCGATCGTGTACCAACCCATCCCAAGGGTTTCGATTTTCCAACTCCAAGAAACAAGTGTTTGGTTTTATTTGTGATTCAAGAACCTAGCTTTTCACATCAAATCGATATTAGTACGTGTGTACAAGAACGAAGGACAAATACAATTGTGTTTGTGGAGATTTTGGGTGTCGACTTTTTGGGTCGATTGTATTAAACCCTAAGTTAGGGTTTGGGTTTTTGTTCCTCGCTACATTCACGTTATCGTGTGTTTCTTGAATTGCTAAAAGGTACGCATATTCTTTTATTCGGTTAATTCAATTACAAGTATTATTCCTATTACTTCCGCTGCATGCTTTGATGATGTTTACTTGTTTTTAATAATTGTTATGATTAGTAAAACCCAACAGCGGAACAATCTTGTTGGACCGAGCCACATTCAATGCCCACTTGTGTTATGAACAACCTTACAACAAGAAAATTTGAAAATTGCATGGGACGGGAGGACGAGTTACAGTTTTTGTTGAGTTAAAGATATATGATAACAAATAAAACCATATAGACATCACAGAGTACACAGCGGAAGACTTAGAATCATAACAGTAATTAACTAACTGAAATAAATGCGTAACGTACCTCTTGCAAATGGTTAGATCTCTTGAACAAAGAAGATGAAGTGGTTTAAAGAGTTGTCCCTTACCGTTTTACAACTCAAACCAATTGGTGTAAGAATAATGTCTTACCACCACAGTTTTGTACACACGAATTAACCACGAATCAAAGAGATTGCTAGATCTAACACAAGCCCTTGTTTTATGAAAAAACAAAACCAAAACAGCCTTAGGAGGGGGTTCCGCCGAAGTAAGCAAGAGAGGGAGAGGGAGAGATCTAGGGTTAATTCAAAGCACAAAAGTTAACCCTAAACATTCACCCTAGGTTTGTTTATATAGTAGATGGAAATCTTAGGGAACAAGTTAGGGATTAGGGTTGTGAGAATCCCCCCTATGGCCGGCCATATGCAAGCCCAAGGGACCCCAAATCTTTTACATTATAAGATTTTCATTACTAGTCCTTCTCTTTACATTTAATGGTCGTTAGTCATTTTTCGTTAAATACTTAACGATCGTTAGACGGACTTTATGTGTAATAATTAATCGTTATCATTAACATTAATTATTAACTTTAATTCTCATTCACTAATGTGTGCAATCCCATGGTCACGAGTTCGAATCTGGACATTCACGTATTTATAAATATATACATTTCCAACACTCCCACTGGATATGTTTACAAAACGTGAAATGACATTGGTTAGCGCCTAGAAACACGCCAATGCCCCTAGTACAACTCGTGTATGGTTTTCGGAGAAAACCAAGTTTCGATGATTCATCATCATATTCATCCTTTGTTTCTAATACCATGTTAATAAGAATATGGAATTCACTCATTTCTTAATTAACTATTATGTTTCTCGCTTTATATGATTGATCAAGATTACCAATTCTTCCAACATATTCCGAAGACCTTGGGCATGGCCATGCAAACATCTTGACAACCCTACGAGGGCCCAAGAAGTATTATACTTCAAAATAAATTTGAAGGAAACAAATCCTATTTTGACTACAAGCGTAAATCATAAATTTCGCAACATTTCGAAAACAACCCTTATAACTACCGCCACGTATAGCGTTAGATTGCTTCATAGAAATGCACTACATCCATGACATATCTCTGGTATCTCAAGTCAGAGGATAAATATTCACGATGTACTTAATGACTAAGATCCATAAAGTATCATCGTGTGGGTGAGATAAGTCCTATACTCAATTTATTGAATATCATCTGAAATTAGTCATGCTACGCATCAATATACTTTCAAGTATATTCTAACTAATACTCAGATTTATCTTAATTCAATATCATTCCCATGTTATTGATTGACAACGGACTATTTAGAATAACTTAAGTTATTCAAGGATTTAAACATGCAAAAATAGGATAACATCATAATAAATGAATAATAAACATAACAAAAATACTTTATTTCATTTGAATAATAATGTTTACATTATCCTTTATCCAAATACTAAATAGATCAAGGCATGATAATACTTAGTTAACGAATTTTTGCCTCAAGTCATGATAATCATACTTGTTGACAGGGCATAATTTCAACTAACTTTGATCTATAGGAATTTTGAGAATTCTTATTTCAAGAATTCAATAAGTGAATTTCTTGTATGTGTTTACACATATCTTGATATTGTCATAACATTCCATACCTGAACCACCTTTTATGACAATCATCTTTCAAAAACTTTAAAGCTTAAAGTATTCTTTATTCTTTAATGTATAATGCAACTATGCTCTTAGTTGAGCATAACTAGTCAACATGGTCATCACCAACGATACCATGACTAGAATTGAGTGTCATCTCAATTATACTAGCATCATTGTGTACAACAATATGCTCTTTAAACATCCGTAAACTTTGAACAGTTATAGTGTAATGTTGGTGCCTACCAAAACTCAAGTTTGTTGGCAATGACAATTATGAAACAATTGCCATATTTTCATCCATAGAATCTAGGAGCATCTCCGCATGTGGAATGTGATTCTAAATCCAAACATATTCCTTTTAAAATATTTATTACACTAACAACTTTCAATGTTGTCAAATCATCTTGTAATCAAGCATGACACAACAATCTTAAAACATGATGTACATAATGAATCTTCAAGTTAGACTTTAAGATCTCATTATATATCCATCATGTTCTATTAGACTCATTTATTTACCGCATATGTTTATAGTAATAAACATATATTCCAAGGTCTTATGTCTTATTTCCAAATCTTACAAACGAAGTTTCATTCCCAACTAAAATTTAATTTATGTGGAATGTAGTTGCCCATAAAACATATAAGATTTAAGAAAATAAAAATAATACTCCCACTAGCTTTCAGGAATACTTATGAGCAATCTTATTTTAATTATTAAATCAAACATGGATTTAATTTTAAACATAAGAATCATCTCCTAGATGTATGCATATATCCATTCATGGATTCTTGCAGTCTGTACATATTCAAAGATTATTTGAATTCATAAAAACTCCTTTGCATTACTTATCGTCCTCGCAAAAGTAATTCCAGAACAAAGAGTTTTGATATTCATTGTCAAAATTTCATATCAATGAAACTAAGTATGACAATTATAATCTTTATACTTATATTTAATGTGTCTAGGAAAGAATATTCAATCATAGTTAATTGCTTAAGTATGATTAATATTATTATTACTACACATACATTAAATACGTGTACAATATTGTCTATATGATTTCTACACAAAGATTTAAACCACTAGGGTTTTCATCATTTGAAGAAAATCATCTTCATTAAGATAAACCAAGTTTCTAAAGTTGATTATCTTTATGGACAACATCTCAACATTCATAGTATGATTGATTTACCACAATTCAACATTTGGTAAATTCATCATTATGATTAACATGCTTACCATGATCCTCAGAACTCATATCCTCAAAGATATTAAATATCCGAGATATCCTTACGGATCTATGAATGACAATTCCATCATATTGAGGTCTATCATTTACATGTTTAGCCTCACCATGATCTTTGCTAGTGCATTTTAGAAGATTATGTATTTTGTAATTTAATCTTTCAAGATCTAAACAAAACTCCAACATGCCTTTAACATTTTAAAGATTACTTTTAAATAGTTTAGCAAGTAGAGCAACAATCTTTTGGGATATTACAAAAAACATTTACAGTTCCTGACATTGGTTTGTTACAACCCACTTTACAAGTAGTTTAACAAATTCAGAACTTCATTATAAGACTTAATGTGATTCATCACTTTTCATAAAAATGGTGTCTTATTAATCTTCTAGGTTGGAGTCTTATTGAGTATATTCAATCTATACTCAATTTACTAACCTTGATAACTTTTGGAAGAAACTATAGTTATCTTTAATCAAACAATTCCCATAGATTTTGATTCTTCTAACTGAACATACAATAAGACTATGGTATTTCATTAGAATTAAGATTGTAAGATAATCTAACAATATTTAAGATAACCATCTACTCTTTGGCTTACCTATTTACCAACAAAGTAAAACTTTAATGGTACAACAGAATTACTAAGTCAATTACATGCATTATAACACAAGTATTTTTGACCATGTCAAAAGACATAACAGTTATAATCCCACTATACGTTATAAGTCATTGATCAACTCATTGACTTCATGCATATGTCTTAAAACATAGCAAGTTAACGTCTTACTTTATATTGTAAGTCTTGTATTAAAAGACTTAATGTTTGTGACTTTACAAAGAAGTCATAAACATTTATAATTAAAGTAATTATGAACACCACCTCGGGTTTCAATTAATAATTTCAAGTTAATATTTACTACATATATTCAAGTCATTCAACGAATACTTAAAATCAAAGTAGTATTAGATTACTTCATTTAATTATGTCATTCCATAAAAAATGTTCAACGTAAGAAACTGCAAAATCATCCATGCTCGTTCTCACGACACGTGGATACTTTACCTTGAGCTACAATCTAGTTCACGTTCTCACGTAACATAAATTGTAACTACTAGTGTTTCTTAAATATTTATGACATAAATATTTAAAATAAAGTAGTATTTTGTTATCATCTTGACACTTGTTCTTAATAGCGCAATCATATATATTTAAATGTATAATTCCTATTAGAACGTTACTCTCTTACCTTGCGGTCAAGAGAATCCATTTAAATCATATTTATATGTGTTGTACCTTGGACACAATAAAGATTTCTCCCACTTGTTCATGGAACAACATCATGTAGCAGATAAACAACACAATACACGTTCATTTATTTGATTAATATGATTTGTGTCATAGATATAACAAGTAGATGTAGGACTATATTGTTTAGTAAGGAAACGTACACGACTATCCCTAAAAACATAAGTGTCTACAATTGGAAAGTAATTATCTTTGAAGATAATCTGGGTTACTACATAGGAAACAAAGCTTGTAGCTCCCACTGAATTTAGAAATCATTATAACAACTTCTTATTCAGTAATGCAACACAAATGCTCCCACTGAATTTGACAACATTGTAAGTGTTTCATAACCAGTGGAAACAACTTGCTTACTTTTAAATTTCCTACACCTTTAAGAACCATATGTAATCATTACTAAGGTACTAAAAGGTGTATTCTACTTTATGAATGATAGGTTATCATCAATGTTATTAACTCGAAAAATTGGGTATGCAATTTCTTCCTTAACAGGTCTACCATCCCCATACTGGTATGTAGTACCTTTAAAGGCTAAAGCAAAACAACTTGATAAAACATGCTAGTTTGACTTTTACCAATTTTCGTGGTAATTAGTCTAGCTTCTAATTTAGTAACTCATATACATGTTTTCCAGTTAACCAATAGTCATGTTTGTTACAAAAGGATTCATTCACCAAATTAGGGTAATGAAATCTTTATGGAAAATATGATGTGCAATTCATTGCCACGAGTTACATTAAAATTTAGACAATTCAAATGTTCCTATTATACATTTCTCATTCATGAAAAGGAATAGGATTGAGTCTCATTCTTTTCCCATGGAAAAGAGACTTTGTTTGTCTTTTCGGTAAATTATTCTCGATCAAACATTTGTTTGAAAGTGGAATCGATCAATTTACTAATAAAAGACTAAACCACGTTTACGGTGAAATGTTGCATTAATATATTCAAAAGAATTACAAAATTCAATTTTAGTATTTTCGATAATTAACCTTTTCAAGAAAATTAAATACCCATGGTTCATAAACATATAACCATTTAATTTTCATTGAAAACTAGGATCCAAATTGACATAGTTTCATCACATCAGTTGATCTGCTAGTAATGAAATTATTCAAAATGGTATGAGTCGAACCTCAATTGCCAATTTTCAAATTGCAACTCCTAGATTTTTGGGATTTACATTTAGCCAATTTCAATTGCCATGTAAACATGTTTTATCCCCATCTTATGCCTCGAGTTCCCGCTCACTACAAAACTCAATTGTTGTCCAACTTAAGAAACCGCAAAATCATCCATGCCCGCTCTCACGCCACGTGGATATTTTACCCTTGATTACGATCTAAATCACGTTCTCACGCAAATAAAAGGTAATCTCAAGTGTTTCCGTTTCGTTGGATGGCATACAACTTAAATTAAGGGTCATAATTTGATGTCAAATCAAATATGTACAAAGATGTCATGCATTCATCTTCGTAACATAGGTTTTATTAAAACATTTATATCCTTGTTTTAATGTTTAAGCTTTTCATCATCAAACTTTAATCGAGGTATTGGATAACCAATTAAAGAATTACCTTTAGTTACCACTATATCCTACTGCTGCATGAGTCATAAGACCCAAGTTATTCGGATAATTATCACAAAAGTGGCGCGCAGAATTTAGGTCAATTCACCCTTAAGATTTTATGCACATAAATAGGAATACTTGGTAGCTCCATTAAGACGCACAAACGAGTTTTATCAATAATGGGTGAGCCGTTCTAACTATTTTGTGCATAAGATCAATCAATTAAACGATTACGATTACTATGCTTAAAAAACACATGTTTCACCATTGTTTAGATCAGTTTATTTTTCTTATGAAAATACCCTTGTTACACATATCAAACAAGCAAGTATTTAAAAATAAACATATAAACAATGAATACATAACATAATAATAAGTCATGCATATCAAATAGCCACATGCAAACCTTTTGATAAATCCTATTAATAATCAATTCTAGATCTGTCAACATGTATATGTTTAATTAAGACTTTCACCCGTTTGACATAATGTACAAGGTGAGCCACATGCATCGATTCATCGATTGCGTAAGTCAAAATTAAACACATACCACATAGCACATAATTGATTTAATAATAATAATTGAGGTCTTCCCCAATTTTAGATCTATCAAAAATTTAGTGTATATCTCTTAACCAAGTAAAACATAAGCAGATCCATGATAAAACATGCATGTATATATCATGGATATAAATCACACTTAACAATTAATGCAATTAACCAAGAGTTAAGCAATTTAATACACATAAAATTGCATGCAACCTAGGGTTTCTAATCCAATTAAAACTGAAGTTTACAAAACCCTAATTAGGGCACCAAAACCCCCCCCCCAAAAAAAAAGATTAGGGTTTAGGTTTTGCAAACCCTAGATCTACACATACAATTAATAACACAATCATGTTTATTTGTTTTATGTGTTTCAGTAATTAATTACTTGTTATACAAGGCTCGTGATGCCACTTTTGAGTTAAAGATATATGATAACAAAATAAAACCATATAGACATCACAGAGTACACAGCGGAAGACTTGGAATCATAACAGTAATTAACTAACTGAAATAAATGCGTAACGTACCTCTTGCAAATGGTTAGATCTCTTGAACAAAGAAGATGAAGTGGTTTAAAGAGTTGTCTCTTACCGTTTTACAACTCAAACCAATTGGTGTAAGAATAATGTCTTACCACCACAGTTTTGTACACACGAATTAACTACGAATCAAAGAGATTGCTAGATCTAACACAAGCCCTTGTTTTATGAAAAAACAAAACCAAAACACCCTTAGGAGGGGGGTTCGGCCGAAGTAAGAAAGAGAGGGAGAGGGAGAGATCTAGGGTTAATTCAATGCACAAAAGTTAACCCTAAACATTTACCCTAGGTTTGTTTATATAGTAGATGGAAATCTTAGGGAACAAGTTAGGGATTAGGGTTGTAAGAACCCCCCTATGGCCGGCCATATGCAAGCCCAAGGGACCCCAAATCTTTTCCATTATAAGATTTTCATTACTAGTCCTTCTCTTTACATTTAACGGACGTTAGTAATTTTTCGTTAAATACTTAACGATCGTTAGACGGACTTTATGTGTAATAATTAATCGTTATCATTAACATTAGTTATTAACTTTAATTCTTATTCGCTAATGTGTGCAATCCCGTGGTCACGAGTTCGAATCCGGACATTCACGTATTTATAAATATATACATTTCCAACAGTTTTTGGAATACATGTTGGGGAATGCACAAGTTTTGAAGACTAAATACTCACGTTGAATAGTGGGCTCGTGGAGGAAGAATTGCGGTTGTATGCTAAGTTTTCAAAGTGTCCAAGGGCTTCAAGGTATTGTGAGATTCATTTAGTTGGGAAGTCAGTTTGGTTCTGCAGGTAGCTAGTTTTTGTCAAAAGAAGACAATGGATTTTTGTTTCCTTTGTACAAGTGACTAATGTTTGAAGTCTGAACTTAACTTTGCAATTATCTATGTGGTTTGTTTTGCAAGTTTGGCATGTGACGACCTTAATGTGCATACACACGGGAGTCTTATCATTTTCTTTTATCCTGTCGACCATTGTTATTATACGTTAATCTAGACACCTTAATAAAAGCTTATAAACTCATCCATTAGAAGTAAGACACAATAAATACGGAGGTCAGACAAACATTGAATCCTTTTATGCATTACTATACGATTACTATTATTTTGTGCATAACAACGAAATTTTATAGTGGCATATATTTATAATTATATTTTGGTTAGAGAAAATTTCTAAAATGAACTGTCGACTTTCGAAAAATGTTTCAACGAAAATAGCAAGCAAACTGGTTTGCTCGCCACATTTTTTGCTTGCCACTCCTTCAGATGTTGACACGTGTTAATTTTTTATTTAATAAGATGGTGAAACGTGGACATGACAAGTAAACTAGTTTGCTCTTCATGCTCATTTGTTTGTTCTCTATATAGGATCCGGACCGTGTTTGCTTTACACTATCGTAAAATTGTAAGATCCTAAGATCAAGATCGAAAACAACCATTATATAAACTATTTATCATAAGCCGATTTGGGCTTATTTTTTATAAGCTCCGATTTTATGGCTTATTTTGGGACTTATAAGCTTATATAAGTTTATTATGACATGATAAACTTATAAAAGCCGATTAGTCTCAAAATAAGCCGTAAAATTGAGGATTAAAAAAAATAAGCCGAAATTTAATGAAATTTGGGCTTACTTTTGATAAGCCCTAATTTTACGGCTTATTTTGAGACTTGTCGGCTTTTATAAGTTTATCATATCATAATAAACTTATATAAGCCGACAAGTCTCAAAATAAGCCATAATAAACTTATAAAAGCCGACAAGTTTCAAAATAAGCCACAAAATCAGAGCTTATAAAAAATAAGCCCAAATCGGCTTATGATAAATAAGCTTAGCCAAACAGGGCCGGTTGAGCTTATGAAACATAAGCCACAACCACAAACCCGCTAACAAACACCACCTAAATACAGTATACAATTGTATTTCTTGAGAAGTTAAAAGAAAATCCCCAAATCGGAAATGAAGTCAATCAGAACCCTAATCAATTCTACCGAGAGTTACTACTGAAATTGCATCAGGTAAAATTAATCAATTCTACCTCTAATATGTTTAATTTCAATCACAATTTAGCTGATCTATATACTACTTATTTAATATATCATCTCATCAATTGATAATATTCACCTTGAGTATTTCAAATGGTATGTTCAAATCATTAAATTTGGTTAACCAGGTGCGGATTCTCTGTTAATTATTACTAGTTATTAACTCGAGAGCGCCTTTTTTTTTTTTTTTTTTCTTCTTCCGAAATTTTCATGCCCACCACGATTACACAATTTATTGACACAGGAAAAAAGACCAAAAGCACTATTTACATTAATGTTGGGCATATAGTGAGAATGTATGAACCACTACCAAGTGACCTAAGGTCTTTTGTTTCTTCACAAGAGGTCAAGGGTTCAAACTGAACCCTTGCTTGGGAAGGGTCGGAAACGGTCACAAAGGCTCGCCCTCCCCGGGTAACCTGATCCGTTTATATATAGTGAAATGTGTATTTAAATTTTAATGTATATTTTAAAAAGCAGGTCTCGCCCATTTTAATGAGTTCCAAGAATGTCGATAGACTTAGCAACATGCCTCAAGAGGTTATTTCGGTCATTCTATCTCTAATGCCTACAAAATATGCGGTGCGAACTAGCATTTTATCTAAAGGATGGAGGTACAATTGGATGTTGGTTACGAACCTTGACTTTGATGATTCTCACCCTGACCATGATTATAAAATCTTATCTTCTTTTGTGGATCGTGTTTTGGGTCTCTGCAAAACAACCGAAATTGGATCATTTCGCTTATGTTGTCGTCAGCTTTGGGTTCAAAAGTCAAGTGTCTCACAGTGGATTGATGAAGCAGTTAGGTTATGTGTTCGTGAACTTGACATACAAGTTATCTTGCTCGAGTTGTCTTCAAGTTTGTTCACTTGCAAGACACTATCAAAACTAAAAATAGGTTATAATTCTCGAGACTGGGATGTTTGGGATTGGCCGACTCAGGTAAATCTTCCTTGTTTAAAAACCTTGGACGTTGCTGTTTTTGGCGATCCTTTTCTCAATGCATTTAGACTCATCCGTGGCTGCCCGGTACTTGAAAGTTTATCACTTGAGATAACTTGGCACGGTGATGAAGAAGATTACATATTCAGAATCCCTACTCTAAAGCATTTAAAACTGAGCATTCGGAAATGTGCATCAATTATAAACAAGGTTGTGTTAAATGTCCCTAATCTTGATAGCTTCTGCCTTGTTGGGACATGGTGCTCACTTTTGTGATGGAAGATTTTCCTTCTCTCGCTTCATTTCATTTTCATTTTCAAGTGAGATTTGTCCATCTATATGTTGAGCTTCTAAAAGGAATAACCGGAGCTAAATCAGTTTCATTGAAAATGGCTAATTTTGTAAGTTTTTTATTTGAGATTGCAATGTCCTGATTTATAGATGAATTCTTTTTTTAATATTGATTTTTTTTATATTTTTTTTGTAGCCCTTACCAGATGATGCATCATTTCTGAAGTTTCCGAATTTAAAGCATTTGAAGTTAAAAAGCGGATATTGTTTAAATTGGCTTTTTATCTTTCAAGTTCTCGAAAGCTGTTCTGAGTTAGAACAATTATCTATTCAGAAGGTACTAAATGTTTCTAAAGCTTTTTTTTATTCTATGCTATTCTTATTTGTTTGCATAAAACTAATTTGGGTTCTTTAATCGTGTGTGTGTTAAGCCGTTGATGGAACAACCTTGCTGGTATGAGCCGGAACAATCTTGTTGGACCGAGCCACACTCAATACCCACTTGTATTCTAAACAACCTTACAACAATCAAATTTGAAAATTGCATGGGACGGGAGGACGAATTACAATTTTTGGAATACATGTTGGGGAATGCACAAGTTTTGAAGACTCTGACAATCACATTCAATAGTGGGGTCGTGGAGGAAGAAACGAAGTTGTATGCTAAGGTTTTAAAGTGTCCAAGGGCTTCAAGGTATTGTGTGATTCGTTTTCTTAGGAAGTATTTTGATTCTGCAAGCAGCTAGTTTTTGTCAAAAGAAGACACTGGGTTACTGTTTCCTTTTTTAAGTGACTAATGTTTGAAATCTGAACTTAACTATGCAATTATGTTTTGTGGTTTGTTTTGCAATGGCTTGTGCTATCTACTTTGTTTTGCCAGTTTGGCATGTGACGACCTTAATGTGCATATAGACACTGAGTCGATAATCTTTTATCCCTTTTACCATCGTTATCATACGTTAATCTAGACACCTTACCAAAAGCGCATAAACTTATCCATTAGAAGTAACCTAGGCACAATATATACTGAGGCCATACAAACATTAAATCTTTTATGTATTATGAACATATGAAACAACTTTAAAACTAGGGCCCTCAAAACTATGTGTTTGTTTTGTTTATACAAATTTCGGTCAAACTTATGTTGAGCATACTAAAACTTTACTTTTCACGTAAGTCCACTTTGTTGGAAAATTTAGTGCACTTTTGGGATTAGTTCACACCTTGTAATGGGTTAGGAGGTACGGAGTGTACACCCATAAGGTCCATGAACACCCTGACTCTTATAGTGGTTTGTATTGGTAGTGTTAGTAGAAAGCATCGGTGAAAGTATCGCTTAAGGAAAGTATCGCTTGTGGAAAGTATCGCTTGTGGCTTCCATCGATAAGCAATGTTTCCACCGATAGGCGGTGTTTCCATCGGCGTGGTGTAACCACCGATAGTGCTATGAAAGTATTGATAAGCGCAGTTTCCACCGACAGGTCAGACTTCTCACCGCAAGTGAAAGTATCGCTATGGAAAGTATCGCTAAATGGCGCTATAACTTCTTTATGACCACGCTTAATTGGTCATGTAACCACTAACGGCTATAATGGGGATAATTATGAGGCTATTAATGGGCCGATTAATACTCATAATTCCATTGGAATAGCTCAAGAGTAACCTCCTATATATAGGAGATCTGAACATGCATGAGGTACACACAGAAAACACTAAACACTTCTAAGCGTAAGGGTTATTGAATTGTGCCTAATTCTATAACTGCATTTGGTCTTATCCCAAGTAGATATTCGTGTAACCCAGGCATTAGGGTCGAATAGTTTACTTTGGAAAGTGATCACACGATTCCAAGTGATATCCGTAACCACCTAGTGGTATTGCTACCGACATTGATTATCTAACCACGCCATCGGGCACAATACACCAACAATCAAAGTAAACTATTTTGTGATAATCAATGGCAACCACCGCAATGAACACATGGCTTCAAACTTTGCTGTCGGACAAGTTTGAAGGGTGGACTTTAGGAGGTGGCGTAAGAAGATGCACTTCTGTCATCAAGCATGAGTGTGGTCTATGTGCCGACTACTCCAATTCTCGATGATGGTGATGATGCTACCGTGGGCGATCAGGAGGAGGAGCAAGTGGAGAATGATGACTACATATGCAGAGGTCTTATTCGAATGGTATGTCCGATTCTTTGTTTGATATTTATCGAACTTTGAATCTTCCAAAGAACTGGATTCCTTGATGCCAAATATATGGTCGAGGATGCATCAAGTAAGAAGTTCCTTGTTAGTAATTTCACAAATTACAAAATGACCGATTCAAGACCGCTTATGGAACAATACAATGAACTTCTTGGAATACTTGGAAGGTTTACACAACACCAAATGAACATGGATGAGGCTATCAAAGTCTCTTGTGTCATTGATAAACTCCCTCCTTCATGGAAAGATTTCAAGCATACCTTGAAACATATGAAGGAGGAGTTAACTCTTGTTGAGTTGGTAGTCATCCGCATATTGAGGAATCTCTCAAAGTGCGTGATAATGACAAGCCAAAGAGTGGCAATGTCTTTGGACCATCTGTTGTCAATATGGTGGAGCATAACAACTCCACCGTACAATGACAACAAAGGCAAACGCAAATTTCATGATAACACAAGAGCGATCCTAACAAGAAGGCAACACCTACTTGTTGGAAATGTGGCAAGACCGGTCACATTAAAAGGGACCGCAAGGGTGTTAAAGTTGGTGGTAAAGCCAATGGATCGTGCACTAATGGTTCGTGGAGTGGTGGTTCAACCAACTCACCGAAAGGTCGAATATGTTTAATAAGTCTTTTCGATTTATTATGTTACATATGTATCGAATATTTTTATGTGCGGGATGATGATGTTGCGTGGTGGGTCGACTCGTGCAACAGCTCATGTGTGTAAATATAGAAGTCGGTTCAAGACTTATGAGTCACCGAATGATGGTTCTATTCTTCACATGGGAAATGAGTCCACCGCCTTGGTGCATGGTCGGGTTGTGTAGATCTTAGGTTTAGTTCTCGAAAGATTGTAACTTTGTTTAATGTTATTCATGTTCCCGATATAAGGAAAAACTTGGTTTCAAGTAGTGTTTGAATAATCATGGATATAAACAAGTTATTGAATCGATAAATTTGTGCTTTCTAAGCATGGTGTTTTTATTGGTTTTGGTTATTTATGTAATCAAATGTTCAGCTTAATGTTACCACCGACAAGTGTTATTTTAGCTTTGTGACCACATATGATCGGATCGATTCTACCTTTGGCATGCTAGACTTGGTCATGTTCACTATAAAAGAATGCAAGATATGTCTAGGGATGGTTTAATCCACGCTTTTGACATGGACACCGAAAAGTGTAAAACTTGCATGTTGACCAAGATAACCAAGAAACCCTTTCGGGTGTTAGTCGTGAGACTAAGATCTTGGAGCTTATTCACAAAGGACTGTGTGATTTGCATGCCACCTTCTTTGGGGAATAAGAAGTACTTTGTGACATTTATTGATGATGCTTCTAGATTTTGTTATGTCTATCTCGTTACATACCAAGGATGAAGCATTAGATAAATTCAAAGTGTTTAAAACCAAGTTGAATTACAACTTGGGTCTTTGATCAAAAGATTAAGGACTAATAGGGAGGTGAGTACATGGATACCAAGACTTTCAAATCTGGTATTATCCATGAAACTATCGCTCCCTATACTCCTCAAAGAAATGGTATTTCGAAAGGAAAACAGGTGTCAAGGAGATGGTTAATTCCATGTTGTCCTATTCAGATCGAGTCAAGGGTTCGGGGTGAAGCTATGTTAACAACTTTGCTATTTATTAAATAGGGTTCCAAATAAAAGGAACAAGGTTACCCTTATGAACTCGGACTAAAAGGAAACCCAACCTGAATTATCTCAAGGTTTGGGGTTGTAGGTCATTGTAAGACTTCTAATCCAAAGCAAAGACTTTGGGTGAAAGAGGCATTGATCGCATCTTTGTTGGATATGCCGAGCATTCCAAGGCTTTTAGGTTCTATGTTATTGAACCTAATGAATATGTTTTAGTTAACTCAATAATTGAATCAAGGGATGCGACTTTGATGAGAATAGATTCTCATCGCCCCAAGACCAAGTCGAGGATTCTAATGGAACTCATGACATCGGTGTATCGAGGTCCTCGATGGTGAACCATCGGTGGTCCCGATGAGGTTGTGGTTCAAAGAACTCGAACTCGTGCTCGTGAAGAGCAAAAGGATCGTGACTCCAAAGTCATTTGGACTCGAGTTTCAACTATACTTAGTTGAAGGAACTGTGGATGAGGTCTCGACCAATACTCCTATTGCTTCATTGTTGAGGATGATCCCAAGACATTTGAAGAAGCAATGAAGTCCCGTGACATTGCTTTCGGAAAGAAGCAATCAATGATGAGATGGATTCCATCATGGGCAACAACACTGGGTGTTGGTTGATCTACCACCGTGTTGCAAGCCTCTGGGTTGCAAATGGATTTTCAAAAGGAAAATGAAAGTAGATGGAACTATTGAAAAGTTCAAGGCCGACTAGTCATTCGTGGCTTTAAACAAAAGTCGTGGATAGACTATTTTGATACTTATGCCCCGTGGCTCGATCACATCTATAAGATCGCCGATTGCATGGCATCTATTCACAACCGTTATTCATCGATGGATGTGAAGATGCCTTTCTTGAATGGTGAATTGGAAGAGGAGGTTTATATGAACCAACCTCGTGGCTTCATCATGCCCGGCAATGAAAACAAGGTGTGTAAACCGATTAAGTCTCTTTATGGATCAAGCAGAACCTAAGCAATGGCATCAAAATTTGGTGAAGTGGTTTTGTCTAGTGGTTATGTTCTTAACCAAGTCGACAAATGTGTATATAGCAAATTTGATGAATCGGTAAAGGAGTCATCATTTGTCTATATGTTGATGACATGTTGATCTTTGGCACCGACTAAAATCAGTTGACTGACAAAGGAATTTTTGTCATCAAGGTTCTCCATGAAGGATATGGGAAGGTCGATGTTATCCTTGGTATAAGGATTAAACATGAAAGTAAAAGAATTTCTATCTCTCGGCCTCATTATATTGAGAAGGTGCCGAGGAAATTAATTACTTTGATTGTACTCTAGTGAGTACACCTATGGATACTTGTGAGAAGTTGATGCCTAATCATGGCAAGGTCAGATCTCAACTTGAGTATTCTAGGGTAATTGGTCGCCGATGTATGCCATGACTTGTACAAGACCGATATTGGTTTTGCGGTGGGAAAATTGAGCAGTATACTAGTAATCCTAGAGCTCATCATCGCAAGCATTTCGTAGGGTATCAAGTATTTGAAGAGAACTATGGATTATAGTCTCTCATATATCGTTACCCATCGTTGTTGGAAGGTTACACCGATGCAAGTTGATCAAGAACATCAAGACAATTCGCTCACCAGTGGTCGGGTATTCCTACTGGTGGAGGTGCAATTTCTTGGGCATCCAAGAAGCAAACTTGCATTACCAGCTCAACAATAGAATCAATTTGTGGCTTTAGCAACAACCGGTAAAGAAGTCGAATGGTTGAAAACTTGCTTCTTGAGATTCCATTGTGGCTCAAACCTATAGCACCTATTTCTATCCGGTGATAGTGCAACTACATTGGCTAAGGCTTATAGCCAAATGTACAATGGTAAGTCTAGACACTTAGGTGTCGCATAGCATGATTCGTGAGCTTATCATGAATGGGGTGGTATCTATAGAGTTTGTGAGATCTCAGCGAACTTAGCCGATCACTTGACGTAAGGGTCCGCTAGAGACTTGGTTATAAAGTCCGCTAAAGGGATGGGTTTAAGTCCAACTTAGTCATCGAATGTTAGGACACCCAACTCCTCCCGAGGAAACTTAGAGCCGAGTTCAATGTGGAAAGTCGAACATTCGCCGATGGAGCACATGTTTTATTTACATCCCAAGGTTGTGCTCGAACTCACGAAAGGAGGATGAAGTCTATACTTCTTAATGGTTAATTTTTCTTGAAAAGTGCTTGGCAGAGCATGAATAAAGAGGAACCACCTATGTAAATGTTGAAGTTTTGCCGCTCTGAAGCTTTGGACTTTTAGCTTTTACAACATTTATGAATTTGGATATGGACACATGGCTTGTATAGTGTCGAGCTTTTAAGTGTTTGAAAACTTGTGTATTTTATCTTCGTGTATTCAAATGGGTCAAGGGTTCAATTCTTAGAACACCCCGATTCTCGAATATTTGAACGTAATTTACTAAGATGGAAATTCAACCTCGTGACATTTTCGCTTATGCACATGTTTTGATTGATGTTTATTTTTCATGCAAAGGAAGTGAACTAAATTGGGAGGATTGTTGGAAAATTTAGTGCACTTGTGGGATTAGTTCACACCTTGTAATGGGTTAGGAGGTACGGAGTGTACACCCATAAGGTCCATGAACACCCGACTTTATAGTGGTTTGTATTGGTAGTGCTAGTAGAAAGTACCGGTGAAAGTATCGCTATGGAAAGTATCGCTTGTGAAAGTACCGCTTGTGGCTTCCATCGATAAGCAATGTTTCCACCGATAGGCGTGTTTCCATCGGGTGGTGTATCCACTTATAGTGCTATGAAAGTATTGATAAGCGGTGTTTCCATCGATAGTCGTACTTCCACCGCAAGTGAAAGTATCGCTAGTGGAAAGTAGTGCTTATGGAAAGTATCGCTAAATGGCGCTACAACTTTTTATGACCACGCTTAATTAGTCATGTAACCACTAACGCTATAATGGGGATAATTATGAGGCTATTAATGGGTCGATTAATACTCATAATTCCATTGAATAGCTCAAGAGTAACCTCCTATATATAGGAGATCCGAACATGCATGAGGTACACACAAAACACTAAACACTTCTAAGCGTAAGGGTTATTGAATTGTGCCTAATTCTATAACCGCATTTGGTCTTATCCCAAGTAGATATTCGTGTAACCTGCATTAGGGTCGAATAGTTTACTTTGGAAAGTGATCACACGATTCCAAGTGATATCCGTAACCACCTAGTGGTATTGCTACGACATTGATTATCTAACCTCGCCATCGGGCACAATACACCAACACACTTATCTCTTAAAAGAGTGATTTAGAAAGTATAGTTGACATTCACGTGTGACTTTCCACTTAGTGATATTTTCTTATAGGGTTAATACACATATGATTACTTTACTATGTTTGTTTTGTTTTTTTTTTTTTTTTCTTGTTGAGTTACTTCAGTATTTGTTTGATCACTTTGAATGACTAAACTTATAAATAGAGGGGTTAATTGGCACATTTTCTTTTTATATTTGTACATTTTAATGTACAATATGTGAAACATCATGTAATAAAGGATTGAGATCCTCTCATGTTCAATTGAACATGATAGGTAATGTTGTGTTTGTTTTGATTGTACATTGTCATTATTGCAAAGCATTTACTTTATTTTAATTCAAACGTATAATTACAACAAGCACAACATTATCAATCATGTTCAATCGAACATTAGAGGATCTCTTCATATCTTCTTTCTTTATATTTGAAAATTTCATATTTACCCAAACGTGCTTTAAAAATATTACTACCTCCCATATTTACTGTCCTGTTTGACTTTTTTAAGTCTTTCTTTGTCAACTTTAACCTTAAATATTTTTGTTTTTGTTATATAATACTTGATGAAAGTTATATCAAATAAAATACATTTAAACCTCATTCTATTCATATATTTTGCATCAAGTATTATATAACACAAATAAAAATATTTAAGGTCAAATTGAAAAGGAAAGACTTTGAAAAGTCAAACCGGACAGTTAATATGAGACGGAGGGAGTATACATTATGCATTTAATGATTGTACTTTTGAATGTATATGAAATTAATCATGAAAGTAGGACGAGATATGAAGTTCATCCTATAATAAATGTACAACTTCTTATAGCAAAGGTTGATATGTGCAAATCAAAAGTGATAATCTAGCAAATAAACATGGATACAATCATAGAATCATCAAACTACATAAAAGCCATCAATTTGAAACACCCTAATTTGAAAAACCCCAAAAACCCAATTCGAATATTGGTCAATTTGATACAATTAATACACAATACAATGATTTCAGGATGTAAACATACCGCATTTGTATCTAGTTCTTCCTTGATTTGGCCAAAATTCTCCAATTTAAACCCACCCTGGAATTTCTCTCCCAATTTTTTTATGTGAATTTCAGACACTATGTGTAATAAAAAATCGCGAGGTTTGGAAATTGCAAGTGAACCTCGTGAGTCTTTTTTTGAAAATTAGCAAATACTCCGCGAAACTCATGGGTTTCATGGGTATTTGGGACTTTTTTTTGTTGAAAAATGGATATTTGGTGAAGAAGGGTCGTAGAATTGGGTATTTTTCCTATTTTCCTAATTATAAATATCAAAATGAAAGCACAAGTTTTTGTAATATGTAAATCAATACAAGAGATTATACATATACGAACGACTCATGTTATTTTTCTTTATGCGATTAAGTAAGGATATCCGGAAATGTTTTCTTAACTATCCACATTCATTAATGACTCATGTTATTCCTCTTTATAAGTTTAACATGTTTCATGTTAGAAAATAATTGGGGTAAAATTATTATTAACAAGAATATAAATATTAAAATGACGGCACAACCCACAGGTTATTGTGAGATGAAAATAGATATACGAGATCGTACATATAACAACGATGCATATTTTTTTAAGGTCATTATGTGCTACTAACCATGCATAATGTTTAGAACATGACATCAATAATATGCAACATCGACCTAATGTTAGATGATGAAAACTGTGACACACGGTAATTTTTCAACCAATGTTTTAATAATAAATGTTAATTTATTATTATTTATCTGTTAAACTAAGCATACATTAGCTTACATAACTATTTCGGGTAGCTAACCTGCACATTGTAGCTTACAGTAAATCATTGCATCGCATAATTGTATTAGAAAATGAAAATTTGCTATTTCGACACTTACTCGATTATTTAAAAATTTAAAATGAGCGTGTCACACCCCAAAGTACATTGCTTTGCGTGGAATGGAATTCGGGATGATCGTCATAGCATCACAATCACATTATATTGAACGACCTAAAGTGTCGCTTTGGAAAACACATCGCTTGATTTATTAAAACAATCGAGTTTACAAAGTATAGGTCCCAAATGAAAATCAACGTGTGCGGAAATAAGTTTGATACAAGCCAAACGATGTTTTTAAAGTGTATAAATCCCATGTGAGACGCGCGTCACCACGACTCTATGATAAGTCCATATGCATGCCATGAAGTGAATGCCTTAAATACCGAGATAAAACATTCTAAAAGTGTCAACACAAAATTGAGTGAGTTCATAGAGTTTGTGTTGAAATGTAAAGCCTTCAAAATCGTTTATGCAAAGAAAGGCATTGTAATCCACTCGGTTCAAGTTCCGCCCATACAAAACTTGCAACTTGTGTGTTCACAACCCATTGCCCAAAATAGAATGACAATCATGATTATACGCATCAAGGTAGTTAAAAGTATAAATGTCACCACAAGGGTCTTCCAACAACTCGTGTTGGATGTTCCTCCAACGACTCACGTTGGGTACGTATCCATAAATGGCCTTCCAACATATAGATGTTGGGATGTTCCTCCAACGACTCACGTTGGGCTGTATCCATAAAAATGGCCTTCCAACATATAGATGTTGGGATGTTTGTTTAAGTCTAGTCAATACACGCACCAAGTCTAGAGTATAAGTAATGTTGTTTGGCAAAAGAGTTTAAATGTTTTGATAAATAAGCATGTATCTCACCCCAAATAGGTTATAAGAATTTAAACGAGTAAAAGTGGGGCTACGAACTCACGGTAATCAGTAAAAGTTTAGAGTACTTATAAAAGCAAATGAAAATAGTTGAGCATGTATCTCCCCCAAAGAGTTTGTAAAACAATTGAGTAATAGAAAGTGGGCTATGAAAACTCACCATGCAATAGTTACGATGACACGGTGGATGCACGAAATGAGATGCAACTCTCAACGCGACCTATGATGAATGATATGATCTAATATAAGTCATGAAACAATGTCGTGCATGCAATCCACATGTAATCTATACCACTTGTACATTTTGAAAATATAATTTATCGTCGAATATATGTTTATGACATCTCGTCATGTTATAAAATACTTTACAAGTATTTACGTTGAAATGATATCCTACGATAGTCATTTTGTGATTTATTATGAAATCATAACTTTTCGTCGTAAAATAATGTCATTTGACAATTTCATGAAAGTGACTAAACGGCCTTGAAAAGCTAGTCGTAAAATGGTGCACATCGAGTGTTAGGAAACAAACTCAATGGTTTTGGAAAGCTTGTATCATTATCTAAAAGTTTTAGCTTTTAAGTTTTCATCATAGAGGTCTTGATCATGGAGAAAAACATAGGTAAAGTATGGTACTTGTGTCCAAAATATTGTTTAAGGGTGGTTTTCGGCAAAGTTTAAGTGACCGTATCTTACTCGTTACAACTCCGTTTGACAAACGGTTGGACATTTTGAAAAATAGGCTAGGCGAACTTACTTTTACTAGAAGACATCTTTTTCTGAATAGTACTCTATCAATGTTAAAAACAACCCTCAACATGGTTATTCGCGGCCGATATGTTTGTCTATTAGAAAATATATTAGTTATACTTATATAAAATAGTTACGGCAACTTGTTTAAAATGTGAATAACTTAGTCGTTATAAGTCCGCTTTCACGTTTCATATATCCTCGGAATCGTGATAATATATACTAATATATTTTGATAAGTCGACACATTTAATAACGCTTAAGATTCATTTTGACTCGTAAAAGTCGAGAATACATGCTGAATTTTTGAAACAAATAGTTTTCGTCGTTAAACATAAAAATAGCATAACTTCTTCGTTATAACTCCGCTTTAACCCGCTCAAGCGGCCACGTTTCGTTTTAAAATATATTTTCCAAATATCTAGCCCAAATATTTTTATCAACTGTCGAAAATTCCAGATTTCACGTAAAAGGTCGACCCTTAAATATATTTGTTTTAAATGAGTTTTTCTCGTAAAACTTATTCTAACCAATTCAAAACAACTCAAGCTATTCTAACCCTACCATACGCCTTCTTAGGGTGTCATGGGTTCCTAGACATCACCAAAAGTGATGTGTTTCAAGGAGTAATTATAGGATAATAAATATATATATATATAACACTTAAAAACATTAAAAAGTGGTATAAACATCCTTATGACTTGCATGTTTTTCTTAAATATGATGAAATGAACACAAAATAATTATGAAAGATGAACATGAATATGAGATGCTTACTAGTAACTTGATGAGGTGAAGTGAACAAAGGTTAATCCTAATCACCCTAGGTTTTTATTTCAAAACTTTATCTAAGAGTGTAACTAGGTTGATATAAACTTGACTAGAAATTTTTTGGTGATCTCCTCTTTGATCCTTATGGTGTGGCCGGTTCTAGGTGATGAAGAGAGGAAGAGAGGTTTTTGCTTTAACACTTTGTATTTTTTTGATATGTATGTGTTTAATGTTTAGTAGAATATGATTAAATGTATATGTATGTAGATATTTTGTAAAGTTTGAGCATGAGTCATCCCCTTGTCGACATACATAAAAAAAAGGACTAGATGCATTAAGTAATAATCAAGTGTTTTAATGTTGAGTAAATGTGTAGTTAATTAGGAATAAGTGGTAACTTGTGTAAATATTTGAGCTTGTAGGGTAGTGTTAACTAAAAATATAATTTTAACGGGTCAAAATAAAATATATTGAAGCCATAAAAATTATAAAAATATATTTCTTACAAAAATTGAGTGCAAAAATGTATCGGAATTATTTTTGGAAGTGTCGGATCAAATGTTCAAATAATGTTTACGCGATAGCGTTTATTTAATAAGAAAATAAACGTTTAATGTAAAATGCAAAACCCATGCATAAATTGATATGAAATGATGTTACTAATGATGTGTAAACTAAATCTAGTCTATATGAAATGTCCTGAAATTACGGGTTGTCACATTCGCCCACCCAAAAAGGAATTCATCCACGAATTGATTCGTGTTGGTCTCTCGGTTTATGGTTTGATGTGGCAAACTTTCCCATTCTCGAGAAAACCCTCAAAAGACTTTTAGGTAACCGATTTTTACTTAATCCCACAACTCATCAAACAAGAACTGTCATACGATTAGGCTAAATCGGTTTAGGTAACAACTTGTTTCTAGCTTGATCCTTGCAACTCATCAAACAAGAACTGTCACTCGGATCAAACGGAAACAAGTGGTTTGAAGAAAATCTTTGAAAATTTGGCTCGATTCGGATTGCTTACATATAAGACTACTATTCTTCATTGCAAGATTCTTCCTGAATTAGACATAGGTGATCGGGCTATGTATAATTTAGGAGTAACTATGCAATGCTTGGACTAATCGACTCATATGATGTTTGGTGTTAAGTCATAAACCCGCATGTATAATGAGTATTCCCTTATAATGATATGATGAGATGCTATGATGATGTAGTTATAGTCTAGGGTCAATGATGCAACCTAGTTCTCTATAATCAAGCTCCGATGCCAACTGTCACACCCCAAAGTACTGCTTTGCGTGGAATGGAATTCTCGGGGATGACCGCCATAGCATCACAATCACAGTTATATTGAACGACCTAAAGTGTCGTTTGGAAAACACATCGTTTGATTTATTAAAACAATCAGAGGTTACAAAGTATAGGTCCCAAATGAAAATCAACGTGTGCGGAAATAAGTTTGATACAAGCCAAACGATGTTTTTAAAGTGTATAAATCCCATGTGAGACGCGTCGTCACCACGACTCTATGATAAGTCCATATGCATGCCATGAAGTGAATGCCTTAAATACCTGAGATAAAACATGCTAAAAAGTGTCAACACAAAGGTTGAGTGAGTTCATAGAGTTTGTGTTGAAATGTAAAGCCTTTCAAAATCGTTTATGCAGCAAAGGCATTGTAAATCCACTCAGTTCCAAGTTCCGCCCATACAAAACTTGCAACTTGTGTGTTCACAACCCATTGCCCAAAATAGAATGACAATCATGATTATGCGCATCAAGGTAGTTAAAAGTATAAATGTCACCACAAGGGTCTTCCAACAACTCGTGTTGGGATGTTCCTCCAAAGACTCACGTTAATTTGTATCCATAAAATGGCCTTCCAACATATAGATGTTGGGATGTTCCTCCAATGACTCACGTTAATGTATCCATAAAATGGCCTTCCAACGATAGATGTTGGGATGTTTGTTTAAGTCTAGTCAATACACGCACCAAGTCTAGAGTATAAGTAATGTTGTTTGGCAAAAGAGTTTAAATGTTTTGATAAATAAGCATGTATCTCACCCCAAATAGTTTATAAGAATTTAAACAGTATAAGTGGGACTCGAACTCACGGTAATCATAAAAGTTTAGAGTACTTATAAAAGTAAATGAAAATAGTTGAGCATGTATCTCCCCAAAGAGTTTGTAAAACAATTGAGTAATAGAAAGGGGCTATGAAAACTCACTGTGCAATAGTTACGATGACACGATGGATGCATGAAATGAGATGCAACTCTAACCGCGACCTATGATGAATGATATGATCTAATATAACTCACGAAACAATGTCGTGCATGCAAATCCACATGTAATCTATACCACTTGTACATTTTGAAAATATAATTTATCGTCGAAATATATGTTTATGACATCTCGTCATGTTATAAAATACTTTATAAGTATTTACGTTGAAATGATATCTCACGATAGTCATTTTGTGATTTATTATGAAATCATAACTTTCGTCAGAAATAATGTCATTTGACAATTTCATGAAAGTGACTAAACGGCCTTGAAAAGCTAGTCGTAAAATGGTGCACATCGAGTGTTAGGAAACAAACTCAATGGTTTTGGAAAGCTTGCATCATTAGCTCAAAGTTTTAGCTTTTAAGTTTTCATCATAGAGGTCATTATCATGGAGAAAAACATAGGTAAAGTATGGTACTTGTGTCCAAAATATTGTTTAAGGGTGGTTTTCAGCAAAGTTTAAGTGACCGTATCTTACTCGTTACAACTCCGTTTGACAAACGGTTGGACATTTTGAAAAATAGGCTAGGCGAACTTACTTTTACTAGAAGACATCTTTTTCGAATAGTACTCTATCAATGTTAAAACAACCCTCAACATGGTTATTCATGTCGATATGTTTGTCTATTAGAAAATATATTAGTTATACTTATATAAAATAGTTACGGCAACTTGTTTAAAATGTGAATAACTTAGTCGTTATAAGTCCGTTTTCTACGTTTCATATATCCTCGGAATCGTGATAATATATACTAATATATTTTTGATAAGTCGACACATTTAATAACGCTTAAGATTCATTTTTGACTCGTAAAAAGTCGAGAATACATGCTGAATTTTCTGAAACAAATAGTTTTCGTCGTTAAACTTAAAAATAGCATAACTTCTTCGTTATAACTCCGCTTTTAACCCGCTCAAGTGGCCACGTTTTGCTTTTAAAGTATATTTTCCAAATATCAAGCCCAAATATTTTATCAACTGCCGAAAATTTCAGATTTCACGTAAAAGGTCGACCTTAAATATATTTGTCGAAATGAGTTTTTCTCACAGAAACTTATTCTAACCTATTCAAAACAACTCCGGTTATTCTAATCCTACCATACACCTTCTTAGGGTGTCATGGGTTCCTAGACATCACCAAAAGTGATATGTTTCAAGGAGTAATTATAGGATAATGAAAATATATCTCTATATTATATATAACAGGAGGCATTTGGCATTAATGCCACCTCAATGCCACCTCAATGCCACCTAAGCATTATATGTCCACCTAAGCACTAATTTTTAATTTAATTAGATTTTATATAAATTTTTTTGTAAATTTCGGATTTTTAAGCACTAATTTTTTAATTTAATTAGATTTTATATAATTTTTTTTTTTGTAAATTTCGGATTTTTATGAAATGTTTTTGAAAATTGTTTTTAAAAAATGAGCCTTGCAAGGATTGAACCTTGGTCATTTGGATAAATAACTTGTGTGTTTACCACTTAGGCAACAAGTTATTTTGATTATAACTTGGAAAACCAAATTTATAAATCTCTACAACCATTTTGATTAGTTTGAAAAGGAATGTAATTATCTAAAAAAAAAAAAAAAAAAATTATATTAAGTAATTATCTCTTTTAAAACTTATTATACATATCTTTTCCTTAAATATAGTTTCACCTTTTATCACATACAGAAAAAAAATCTCTTTTCCTCAAAACCCTAATGGTGAAAAGAGGTACGTTTTATATGATTTTTTGTTAACGAACTTCTTTGATGGCATGTTTTATGGTAAACTGGATACACAAGGTTTATCAAGGGGTGTTTGTTTGATGATGATCCAAATACGTACTAATCTGGTATGTCGTCTCATGATTATGTATCATGTTATTGGACACCATTTGAGGATAATTAAATCTATGTACCAGTGTGGTTATTCTATTTAGAATGGCAAACTAACTAATAACAATATTTAAATAGTGTGCATCACAAAGCTATGTTCTTGCAATAGTTTCAAGAAAGCAGTACTGTCTTTGGCTTTTTGCAAATTCCTTGGTAATTCCAATATAACAACGAGGAGCATGGTCTCTTTGTCAATGCAGAGACTCCTGTTTCGGTTGCTATATGGTAGCGACATGTGATAGAGACTTGAAGCGTAGGGTTCGCAAGGTATGCTTTTTCCTGTTGCAAAGACTTTTCTTCTTTGTCATGAACTTTGTGTGATAAGGTCATTGTATTTGAATAAATATTTGGTAAACAGATTCCTGGTGTGCCAATTATGTATATCACCAAACACAAGTATTCTATTGAAAGATTGCCTGAAGCAACAATGGGTGGAGGTAACTCATCACTCTTATGTACTCGTGCAAACAACTTTTTTAAACTGTTTTTCTATTAAACTAACAACTTGTGTTCCTTTGTTCTTATTCACAACATATAAAAAAACGTTATAAGGAAGCCTATAGCATTCTTTCTAATACAAACAATCAATACTGATTCGGGTGGTTGGCCTTGAAAATTAGTAAACTGAGTTTAGTTGTTTGGCCCAATCCCAACCACACACATCCTAACAGAATGTAAATTGAATTCGCAGTCAAGAGCACAATGTTTTCTTTGGGAAATCAGAAGTGTTATTCTTGTGCATGATGCGCCCACTATCGTTTGACATCACGATTCAAGAAACAGAAATCGAGGCAGCCAAGGTACCAAATTGAGTTAGCCGTACACAGTACATTCCATATTTCCTAAAATCACTAATGGCTACTAGGAAGATTGGTTAATGGGAAAACGGGTCGGGTTGACCTGCTGAACTTTTTTTGTCTATTTTGTTTAAAACGGAGTATATAATTTTATTCTCTTGATTATGAGAAATAAATGGCCCCGTTGTATTTTTGTACTTTCATACGGGGTTAGATCTAATTTACTGTTATTGGTATTGATGTAAACTGATTATTGTGACTTGATATCACAATTATGTTTATGCATGCTCCACAGATAATACTATTGTTCTTATCAACATATTAATGTTAATTATATTATTGCGAATTAATAGTGTTATTATCGGAATGGAGGCTTAGGTACACATTGTTGATGGTTCGTCTCAACAACCAGACTATGAATACGACACAGTTCGTCTTGAGCTAGAAATGTTCAGTCCTGAAATTGATGAAAAGCCATTTATAGTTGCATACAATAAAATGGATCTTCCTGATGCATATGAAAAGTGGGAATCATTTCGGGATTACCTTCGTTCACGTGGGATTGAACCTTTTTGCATCAGTGCTATAAATAGAGACGGGACCAGAGAATTGATCACTGCTGCTTATGAGCTTGTACGACAAGGAATTGAAGATAGAAAAGATGAAAGTAAGCACGTTTTTATCTTTTAACTAACATTAATGGCTATATGTTTTGTCTGTTACTTTGTTACTTAGCTACAGCCACACTTGTGTCATGTAGGTTGGAGAGATCCTGTACAATTTAGTCATGTGGCAGAAATGGTGAAAAAGCAGCGAACTGCCCCCATTAACGAGTTTGAGATCTCTCATGAAAGCTCTTCTGATACATGGTATATCGAAGGAGTGTGTTTGCAACAATTTGTACAAATGACCAACTGGAAGTAAGTTTGAATGACGAACATGTAGTTAGGATAATAATTGAGTTTGAAATCATATCACGTAATCGAACCATATCATGGTGTAGTGTCTCACAAGAGTAAGTTTGATACATGCCATAATCTTGAAATCATATCACGTAATCGAACCATATCATGGTGTAGTGTCTCACAAGAGTAAGTTTGAAATCATATCACGTAATCGAACCATAACACCTGCTGTAATCATATTCGCTATAGATGTTCTTTTAATATATAATGGTAATAATGTAAAACTGAACACGTTAAAACATTCAATTTAGCTTCATACTGAATAACATTCTCTAATATTTGAGCTTCTTATTGCAACTAAATTCTTACTAAAGTAACTATTGATGGTTAATATCACCTCTATTTTATTTTATGTACCTTATATGATATTGACGTCTACTTTTTCTACAACAGATATATGGACTCTGACATAAGGTTTCAACACGTGCTAGAGGCATGCGGCGTTAACAAGTCTTTAATTAAAAGTGGTGTGAAGGAAGGTGATACGGTCATCATAGACGAGGTCCCAGTTAGGTAATACGATGGTTTGAATCCTAAAAAGGTACAACTTTTTTGTATGTTATGCTTAGCCCAAGCAAGTTATGTTTGTAATTTTGTTTGTACAATGTCATTATTGCTACAGAACTTGTGTATGAAGGACTGTGACAGTAATAATTTCGTTGAAATGGATCGCCAAGGGTTTGAAATCTGGGAAAAGATGACATCCGAGGTACTAATTTTGTGAAAGTTTTAGTAATGTGTTTTTAGTTTTCTTCTGATCTTGGAACTCATATAATACTTACACTTTTGTGCTGTTGTTTTAGGAAAAACGATTATATAAACTTAAAGCTAAGAAGGTGATACTGATCATAGCGACAAGCTACTTAAAGAACCTGAAGATCAAATGTATTCATATGTAAGTGTTATTGAGAGATGGACTGATGCTACTGAAATAAGTACTTATATTCCGAACCTTGAATTAAATTAAACATTATCGATTCAACGATGGTGTTTCTATAATACCGCCAACTTCAAAAGAGATATCAAACTAAATCGGAACGTTGTGCTGAATGGAGTTATCCCTTGCAAGGCCTCAATAAGTATCTCAAAATTCAACCAGAAGTAATATTTTTATTGTTATAGTAAACTGACGTGTCAGATAAACAAGGAGCTAGGTTAATTTATTGTGTCTGTCGTTGCAGGTACTAATGCAGAATCTGGAAACGTTCCCATTTCCTTGGGCTCCAATAGCAGATGCGGTCATTCAGCTACACGAGATAAGTGCGTTTATGAATTCTTACGCTATTGGATGGTTGCAGATGTTAAATGTAACAGTTCATTTACTTTGTCCTAATTCTGTTGTGTCTGTTGCTATAGGTACTAACGCAGACTCGAGGAATGTTACTGCTTCCCGAAGATGAAGTAGCAGCCACGATCATTCACCTGCACGAGGTTGGTGCATTTGTTACCTTTAATACTATTAGATACTTACATAAAAAATATGATTTAAAACTTTAGGGCATGTTAATTTCTTCTTGGTTGTTGTTATAGGTAATGATCAAAGGCCAGGTGGTATAAGCTCACGTCAAAATGATGACCGTCGGCGGTCTTTGCTTCAAGGTAAATTATCCGTTTCCATTTGCTAAAGTAGAACAACATATTATCAATGGCATTTTTATAACTCTTTAAATTGTTGTGCATTGTGAAGAAATGCATGAGGAGTAAATGAATTTGAGGGATTGCGATCAGGTGTGCGGCCATTGTGGCGCACTTTTCTGGTATGAAGAAAGGTTGACATCTTACTCTAGAGAATCAGGACCGCGGTATCATAGGTGTTGTTTAGGCGGAAGAGTGGTCCAGCGTGCACCACACTAAACAACTATATAGAGAAAATCACTTTATGGAGAATATACGCGTGTATAAGCAAATGTTAAGTATGACATCAGTTGGTGCTAGAGTAAACTTTTCGGTTAATAGAGGATGGGGGCCGTATGTATTTAAAGTTTCAGGACAAGTAAATCATTGGACTGGGGCTTTCTGCCCAGTGAAGGGGACTCGCTGAGGTTCCTGCAGCTATATATAATATGACACAGATAACGAGGTTAGAAACCAGACGCATCATTTTGGAGGAGAAAACAGGAGTGGTTTGAATAGAGAGATTGTTGAAGGTCTCATTGACTTCTTGGATTATCATAATGCATTAGTGCAATTGTGTAGGACAACAAGGAACAAGTGTATGGAGGCCGGCATCTATTACGCCACAGGACATCTATTATGCAACAGGGTACTTGTGGGAGTTATCCACAATTCTATTAGATTAATAGATACAAGTCTCCAATAAATCTAATGAATGTATATTGCGGAAACCTGTACAGGTTAAGTGATGAAAGCAAACACCATATTCTCAAGGCAGCGTATCCTTCTGGCCTATCTGCACATAGAGGATTCTTGGGATGCAGGTTAGTGTTTAAACATCGATTTTCTCCTATAAAGTACATATTGACAGTGATATAGAGTTGGAAAATTTTGACCCATTTACATACAATGGGTCGACTCTGGTGGTTTGGTTATGTTTATTTTTAATTTGTCAAACATGTACTTGAAAACATTAACCTTAAAGGAAATGGGTCAAACATACTGCAAGTTACCAAAGTGTATTTTTTAATGCATACCATCAAACTGACTGCCATTCTTTTGTAGTCCTGTATAGAATTGCCTAATTTTATATTATTACTTTACTTAGAGCTTTCTAATATAGCATTCTTATTGCAGGTTATGTTTCATGTCCAATGAATTGGTAAGAATTCCACTAAACTTTTTCTTATACTTATTTTGGGCAGTTTATATATCTGATCAATTGTTAGCATTTTTAATTATGTGAAAAGCCAAACATTGTTTTTGCTAGAGGTGTTATGTTATATGGCATTCTTTCATTAATAATTTTATATCACATAAATCAAATCTTAGATTAAGAATCGTGGTTTTGGCTTTGTAAACAATGACTTTGTACAATCTCTATATTTTTACAACAGGGTGTTCACAACACATAACAGCACATAACAACACATATTTGTACAATCTCTATATTTTGTACAATCTCTATATTTGTACAATCTCTATATTGAGATAGTAAGTTAATGTCTCAACATCACATAACAGGGTGTTCACAAAAGGCAAGCACCAAGCGACCATTCTGCATAAGCGTTTCCGGAAGGGTCTCTACCACAATGTGAACACGCTCTCAGCCACACCACTCTCCACCACTTCGCCTCCCATGGCCTCGCCAATTCCGCCAAACCCCCAAGGGTTTTAACTGCTCCCACGTGCATCCCAATAAGTGACTAAGGCACTAAGCAGTTTATTAAAATACTAAAAACTACTTATATGCTTATAAAATCAACTGATAAGCACTTAAATATGCAATCTCAATCACCCTTTCAGATAAGCAATCCCAAATAGTGCCTAATTTCTAGGTTTTTTTTTAAATACTTGAACTTTGTTCTGTTAAGCTTAAAAAAGGATGAATATTTGGGGATCCTTTATAATAGGTGTGCAGAAGGAAAGAATGGTGGAAGAAGATATGTATGTGTTATCGTCAACTGGAGATATTTTGTTTACGCCATCACCGAAACCTTATCCTCATAAACCTCCAAAGTGTTCAGACTGTGCCTCTCTTTTCATGAAGGTATAATTTGTGGAGTGTGACCGTAAGCGGTTTTATGGACTGCAATACCAACCTCAGGCATAGGATTGTAGATGTTTTACCTATTTTACTTTATGTAACGTGATCTACCAAAAACTTTTTTTAAAAGTCTTTGCAAACCATTGACTGACATTTTAATCATAAATTTAAAACTGAAGTGCTGATAACTTTTCATACATCTGTTTCAGGAATTTGCAGATCCACTAACGTGGCCCTCAAATGGTCAGTTGTTGTTGGTTCACCAAACATTGGTTACCATATTCTTTGCCGACCGCACCCGGATTTGCTGCTTGAAAGAAGGCCTTTTTTACGCCTATCACAAGGAAATTGCAGCTATAAAATCTCACCAGCACGGCCAGTGACCGAAAAAGGTTTACCCAGTCCCACAATTGGCTAAGGTTGCGACGCCGGGGCTCTAAGATACAAAGACAAAACGAATAATAATCGGTCTGCAAAAACATAAGATCCTTATTAGTGTGAAGCTAATTTAAAGGTAAAATATTTATGAATAATGTTTATAAGGATCAAGTTAGGATACTGGGTACAAAGTTCTGTGCTAAGATCAGTTACTAAACACTTAGCAAAATAAAATCTGACACGTCGTAATATATATTGCTACATGAGCTAATTATAAATAGATTGTAAAAAAAGTCATTAACATATAAGTAGACATCGTAATGTTTTGAATTAAACATAAATATAGGGCTTTGAATTACGATTTTATTTAGTTGATGGTTAAGCTTTATAGAAATATTATGAATACTTACACTTCGGTTGCAATCGTATAATATGTTTGTGATGAATTTAGTAAAATGTATCACTAACTTCGCAATAAAAACTCTATTTGAGCCATAAAAAGTGGACAAGTAAGTAGCTTTATGTTTATTTCGATACATTTTAATTCATATACTTCATAATTTAGCTACTGAATAGCAGGGAGCAAATTCCTCTTCTTATACTATTTTTTGTATTTGTAAAATGGCTACTGATTAAGATCAACTTTGGTCTTTTGGTTCATTCATTCATCTACATAATCCAAGGAGTAAGGTACGTGTATATGAGAGAATCCCAAGTGGGCAAGGTTCAGGTCATGATTCACATGAAGATGCCACTGAATCCCGAAATGTTTGAGTAAAGCTTTCTTGAACATGCAAAAAGGTTTGGGGAAATTTATTATAAGGTATACCATGAGCCTTTCATGAATCAAGGACAACTTTTAACTAATGTATATCTAAACTTCTTAGTAAAGAAAGCTTTTAAGCAACATTACCTTTTTAGACTAGGAAAATCATTACGATGTCTTTAAGATGTTATTAATTGAGATTGTTTTGTGATTCAAAATCAAGTAAATTCAAGTCAAGTTAGCTTTTAGCCTGGAAGGACTCAATGATGACTAAACATTTTAATGTGCAAGTATGACAATCAGTGGTTGCACAGCAGGTTAGTGGTGGTACATGAGGTTTTGGTAAGCATTGTTATATTGCTTGAAAGCTCTACGCTATATAAAACCCGAGGGAAAAGTAAATCTGAAATAACCTATATGCATAATGATATGAGTTAAAATTGGGTGGGTCATGTACGTCGAGTCATGGGATATATTGTGTTGGAATTCTTGATGCATCAGGCAAGACCCGATAACCTGTTGACAAGATCAGGTTGGGTCAGAAACAGGTACTTTCATTATGCATTCATATCAAAATATTATTAGACTCATTACATGGCAATGCAATCATGTACTGTTGTTTTTTCTTCACTTCCTGTTGCTCTGAATATCTCATGAATTGTATTCATTTGTTCACAAACAGAATGGCTTTGCCTCTCTTCATTATAAGCTGGATTGGGTCAATGTCGCTGCCAAACTTTTTTGTGAAAGAGGCATTCTTGATCTATCTATGTTTGCTGAAGGAACAAATAACGAGCTACATAATTCCTTATTGATGATAATGGAAAGTTATAGTATATTATAAAGTTGTAAACATACAACCACTATTTCATCTTCCAAATCTTTTACAGTATGTAATAAGAGGAAACCCTTTTTTATTAAACGGCCATTTTTCATGCCTTATTGTGCAGATAGTACCTGAAAAAAACAAAGAGAGTCCTGGAGGGCCTTGGGTGTTTGCTGGTCTCCTGCCTCTGTTTGACCCTCCAAGGCATGATAGTGCTGAAACCATTAGAGGGGCCCTCCACCTTGGTTTTAACGTGAAGATGATCACGGGTGATCAGCTAGCCATTTGCAAAGAGACGGGCCGCAGGCTTGGAATGGGAACAAATATGTATCCGTCTTCCTCCCTCCTTGGCCAACACAAAGACAGTTTCCTTGGAACTTGAGCTGCAAATGTTTCTATTTTGAACTTTGAGTGATCATTAGCTGTGTAATGTTGAATAGTCTGTGATTAAGAGATATAATGTTACAAGATATGTATTTTGTAAGATTGTGTAATGCTTATGCCGTAATATTTCGTGGTGAACTTATGGAGATGGTTTAATCTTATGATTGGTACCTAACCAAAATATGTGTTTTTTGTTGACTGCAGGATGTGGACAATGTTAACTCGATCATCGCACCTGCTTTGATTGGAAAGGTATGCTCTATGCAATCTGTTTCTCTCTTTTTATTCACAATCCATAATGTTTTACACTCTTTAATCTTATTCTGTGTTGCATGCCCCTACAGGATCCAACAGAACAGACCAAAATTGACAACTTCATGGTTCAAGAGCTTGATGGAACTGTTAGAACGTGGTTACGGGTTTCAATGTTGAGGATCAGATTACACTCGGGAGACAGTACTCGATCATCGGGAGTGCGGGTACGGTTAGGTTTCAAACTGATTCTGCTTACGGAGAAAATATCGAGATTCAGCGACGGGAGCTCGATTACCCAATTGGTCAAGTTCAGTCAACTTTAGGATTATCTATTATTAAATGGAGAGGGGATTTGGCCTTGGGTTTTAACAGTTTGGCTCAGTTTTCTGCTGGTCGTAATTCCAAAGTGGCGGTTCGAGTGGGTATCAATAACAAGATGAGTGGTCAGATCAAGGTCAAGACTAGCAGCTCGGAGCATCTGGAACTTGCTCTTACAGCAGTTATTCCTTCGCTTATTTCAGCTTACAAGAAATTATGGCCCGGTGATGCTGAGAAGTACTCTGCTTATCAAGCAGTGAGCACCATGTTCAGTATTGAAGATTATTGTTTCCGTTTCATTATATTATGTTTCCTATTGAATAATATGCGTAGTTTACTTTATTCAGATATCAACAAGCTGAAAACTTTTTTTTACTATTTTATTTTTGTGTTATGAACACTGTGTACGAAAATGAGTTGAGATTAAAGAGGGAATACAATATTACGCTTTTGCTTACTTGTGGTTTGCTTACGTTTACTTCAGTTATCGAAATGGCAGTAGCGGTAATTTTAATAGACATATGTGTTTGCCTCGAGGCCTAAGTCGAATAAGAAAAAAAGGGATGGTGAAGGTGCAGAGCAAAATAAATTGATGGCTTATGAAATTCGTTGTACCTGGTACGATTTTTACTCCAATAATCTTATCATTATCTGAACTTATTTCTTATAGGAATATAGGGGTTGTTTGGGATTGTCATATAAGTTTAAATACGTTTTGGCAATCGTGGATTTCTTATGAAACTTCGTATATGGGTTATATGGAATTGCTTATTTGAATATTACATGTGAGTATCTCTAAGAGGCAGTGGTAAACCATGGTTTTTTGGTTTTAAAACGTCTTCAAAGCATGATTCAGTTTTAAACCATTTTGACCCAGTATATATCAAACATAACCCAAAATGACCCGGTATATATCAAACATACTCCTTACATATTTCATATATTATGCAGAGGGGACCTTATATTCACGGAGCCATTTTGGAAGCAAAATTCAGCCGATTGTGCAGTCGTCATATCAAAGGTGGCACATCACGTGTTGGAAGCAACATAAGCTTATCCATAGACCCATAATGTCTAATGAATGATACATTCTCACTCTACACATCATGTGTTGGTAAATGATTTTTTTTTAATGTTCAGCAGGGTTTTAGAGGCGGAGGAAGATCTTCGAAATGCAGAGGCAAAGGAATTATGAGAAAAGAAAAATCTTATCAAGGTACTACGCATATTAACTCTTTTAATAAATAATCTTGATAGGGAAATTTAGAATTCAAAATTGTGTGGTACATCGATGAGGGAATATATATGTAATCAAGTTAGAAGATTACGCGGATGATAAAGGTAAGTACAAACTTGACTAGAACATATAGTGTATTTAGAAATAAATATTAGACAATGCTTGAATAACTTTATGAATTATTGACAAACGAATTTGGATTTAAGTTATAGCTTCGAATTATTAAGGCCCGCCAGGAGCTAGATGGGTTATTATTCTAAACTTTCTATAAATTTGTCTATCATGTCTCTAAGTATATGCTCTACAAAGTAAAAAAGTATGGTGTTTATCAAAGAGTTTGTAACTAAAGTTAATACTTAAGTTTTTATAACTTATAAGCGAAAATGTGTATGGTTTTTTATTACATAAATGAAATCATATTTCAAATAAAAGCTTCTGAGCCATAGCATGCCAATGTATGAGTTTGGTTAATACATTGCTCTTAGCTACAATGAGAATGGTTCTTTACATGCAGGTTCCACAACATCTATTAATTAGTCAAACCTAGAGAAGTGGTTACAAAATCACTTGAATCACTTATTGATATAGAAGGTGGTGAAAACTAACAAACTAATAGCTACAGGTTATTTGAAATCGACTTACTTAATCACTTATATGTCTAGAGTGTGGCTAATGAAAGACCAATAGGCCCTCTTGATACTGAATCTGAATGGCGTTGTGAGCCATCATATGTCAACCTTTGTGCTATACCTTCAACAAGTTGCGACTCTGAAATGTCTATCATAAATATTCACATAATTGTACACAAGGAATATCCGTAGCCGCACTAAGGTATGTTTTAGTTATTAAAATCTTGATTTGTTGTGATGTGAATTATTTAATACTTCATAAAAGGATTGAGTGATTAAAATTTTTAGATTACAAGCTCGAAAAATCATTTAAAAAGCTATCGATGAGTGAATCTATATCAAGAGTTGCATTGTATTTTATAATAATTTAGGTAAGTTGCTTCATTCTGAACTTCACGAAAAATAACATTATTAGGCGGGTTGGACCAAAGCTCTTCATATATTGACAGTTAGTAATTTGATTATTGTGAAATTTTGGGTTGTTTATATATGTTTTTTTAAGAGAACTTAGAAAACATTTCTTTTGAGGATGAACTCATATTCTGAATAAACATAGCCGTCTTCTTTATATTTGAAAGGAGTGATTTTTATGATTTTTAATTCCATTAAAGTTGATAATGCCATGTGAATCGCTAGAAACATGTGAAGTGTATGGCTAACCCAATAACGAAAGTTTCGTAAGGGGATCAAGCGAGCTACCATGAGACAAAAGATCTTCTTTCTAAAGAGATTCGATTCGAACTATTATATGTCCAAGGTTCAATATTGAAAAAATTATATGTAAAATCAGATTTCCAATCCTAGCGGGAAAAGGAGGAAACGGATACTCAATTTAAAGTGAGTAAACAATTCCATACTCGGTCTCATAGATACATATAGAATTATGGAAAGTCGTATTTGATGAAAGTCGTATATACGGCTTTGAGGAGATCTTTCATATCTTCGAGATCCACCCTACAATATGGGGTAAAAAGCCAAAATAAGTGATTTTAGCCCTTATAAAAATAAAACGGATTCTTGAACCCTTTCACGCTCATGTCACGTCGAGTACCGCAGAAGAAAAAGCGCAAAATCCAATCCAATTTATCGTAATCGATTAGTTAACATGTTGGTTAACCGTATTACGAAACACGGAAAAAATCATTGGCTTATCAAATTATCTATCGAGCCGTGAAAAGATTCAACAAAAGACGAAACAAATCCACTATCTGTTTTCGTCAAGCAATACATGGAGTAACTCCGGATATAGCAAAGAAAAGCAAGGCGTGTAGGTGGATCGACTCATCAAGTTCCCATTGAAATAGGATCCACACAAGGAAAAGCACTTGCCATTCGTTGGTTATTAGCGGCATCCCGAAAACGTCCGGGTCGAAATATGGCTTTCAAATTAAGTTCCGAATTAGTGGATGTTGCCAAATGGAGTGGCGATGCCATACGCAAAAGGGAAGAGACTCATAGAATGGTCTTTTCTCTCTTTCTCTCTCCAACAAAAAATATGTAGAAATACTTACAATGTTGGGGATAATTTTAAAATTTGACAATGGGACCAAAGGATGCATACATTTGTAACGAGGTTCAAGCCACAAGAGGCATTTTGACTAAGCATTGTATTGTAAAAAACTAAGATGACATGTTGAAAATATGTGAAATTCACTTTCACGTCACATGACGTCATTTTTGACATTGACCCAAAAAAAAACCGCTACATTGAAAAAAAGTATAACTTCTCCGTACTCTTCTTAAGGTCGGTTTCTTCGCCTTTTGGTTTGCGCTATTTGTGGTGGTATAACGCATAGACACAACAGAGGCACAACTGTGGAGGAGATGGATGATACGCAAAACCGTCTTTTGCAAATGGGTATTATGTCGCTAAAGTGAAGACCATAAAGGCATTGAAATTTTTTTGTTGTGATATCGATGGTAATAGCTTTATTTCATATACTATGATGTTACAAAAAACTTTGTATATTTTAATTGTTCTATTTATGCATTCAATATAAAATTGGTATGTTTATATCTTATTTTACGATGCATTTTGAAAGGTTTTTGTTTGTGTTTGAGCATTACGACTTTTTGTTTTTGTATGTTTCCATGATTATGTTGTCCATGTTGTATAACTTCGAGCTCCACAATGTGTGCGTTGATTTAAGGCAGGCATCTCTTATACATGCCTCATGAATCATTGAACTAATTAAGGAAGTATATATGTTGGATAGTTCTAATCATTGAAAAAATCTTTGAAACGCTATAGTAAAATATATTAACAATAATTATAAGTCATGCCCGCCCATTGGGCATAAGTAATCAAGTGCTTACAACAT
Source organism: Chrysanthemum lavandulifolium (assembly GCA_022545495.1). NCBI lineage: Eukaryota > Viridiplantae > Streptophyta > Magnoliopsida > Asterales > Asteraceae > Chrysanthemum > Chrysanthemum lavandulifolium. Next base: position 231,557,275 of record CM040241.1, on the reverse strand, counting down.
CAGTTATTAAAAAAAGGTGTGGTATGAAACTCAAAAAAGAATGGTGGGTCAACCCAACCTATTTTGACATGCCTCTAAGGCCCCAATAGTATCCCTGTATTGACCCAAACCCATCGCGTAACTTTGCCCATTTCGCGTCCTATATATGTTATATATTTGTTCACATGTATTACAATCTTGTACTAATTGCAAGTCTTTCCGTTAATGCTAGATGGAGATGGTATGGCATGATTCTGCAACCACTTACGGCCCCAACAGAAGCTCTCAATGTAATCTGTGAAGTGGGCTAATTGGAAATGATCTATTTGGGATTAAAAATGACTCATGTAACATATTAAACACAATAATACTTGAAATACATCCATATAGAATGCCGGTTTGAGTGTGCCATTTTATATAGGCGTTTAAGTAACTTATAGAATGTAAAGTAGAAAATTAAGTATAAATTACTTAGGAATTTCATTTAGCATTATGTTATTTCATATTATATCTGTATGAGTTTCTCACAAGGACATAATTGCATACTTTCCACCACGCTTATTTGGGTCTCTAAAAGTTTTCGACCGAGCATCTAAAGCTTTAAACAAGTACTTCTTTAAACCATTTCAACTTTTAGTGAGATTATTCTTAAATATGCACTTCATTATCTTAGTTTTCATTACACTTATTTGTAATGTTTTGTGCATAATTATGCAGGTAGGAAATGTGCAGGCAATATACCTTGGACTACCGTTAGGAATCACATATGCATCAGACAAAACTATGCGTGATGTGAGGCCTTTTCTTTTTCTAATAAACTAAATGGCCTATTAGTAATGAATAATTGTTATAGTGGTAATTGCATTTGTTCGATATTTTATAGGTTTATAAGTAACAAGAGTAAGAGGAAGCCATGCTAGGCGAAAATGGAAGTATTACGAGCTATTGATGATGATGATGAGAGAGAATGTGGGTTTGGTTCTGTTGTCCTCTATTTAAAACGCTTTTAGACAAAAGAGTAAAACCCAAAATATGAAAATGATGAGGTATAGTGCTTAAATGTCGGTATCCTTATTAGTATTTTGATTTACTTTTTATTGTAAGAACTTGGTACCGATGAATGTTGGATGGTCGTATTTCTTGATTCTTTTCCTTATACTTGGAATGATAGTTAATGGTAACTCAGGGATCAAATATTAATTCATCTTTTATCCTTATTTTAGTGTAAAGAAGAAAGATCTGCGTGACAAGAAAAGGACGATGGGAGTTGGAGCGTCATCTTAGGGTAAAAAATGATTCAACACCTAACTTATATTGCTTTTATATAAAAAATTTGCAAACAATTGATATACAAATTATGGTTTATAATAAAAAGGATCCAGTAGGGAAAAAGTTAAGGGGGTGTTTTGATTAGGTTATTTTACATGCTTGCAGCAAATTGTGTGTGTATGGATCAAGTGAGAAGAAAATTATTGAAATGAGAAGAGTGAGAAAAAATTGTAGCCACATATTTTAAATAAAGAAAGAGAAATAATAAGGAGATGCATCTATTTTTATGAGTGCATCTAATATTTGTGGTTGTGGTTTACTTCAACCCAATCCCAGGTCGAGCACGCACCAAGAATTTTTTTGAATTAGCAAGTCATTTGTAATTAGAATAAGTGACAACGCAATAAATACCTTAAGATGACCATAGCTATAAATATATAATTTCTGTTGTATAATTAAGCTATTTGTTTTTTAATAATTAAAAATATATTGTTAAAAATTTTATAAAAATTTGATGACAAATTATATCCACGCCAAAAACGGTCTAAAGAGCGGTCTAAGAGATTCAGACAATATGTCACGAATCTTCTTGCCTCTCAAGACCCACACATCAAGGTCGAAAAGTTCAACCTTAGTTGCACTCCTTCTTTACGATTACCCTCCTTCTTTCGCTATAGCAAATTATGTCAACAATATTTATAAGACATGCTCACCATTGGGTGGCTTTAAAATATATATATATATATATATATATATATATATATATATATATATATATATATATATATATATATATATATATATATATATATATATATATATATATATATATATATATATATATATATATATAACACTTAAAAACATTAAAAGTGGTATAAACATCATTATGACTTGCATGTTTTCTTAAATATGATGAAATGAACACAAAATAATTATGAAAGATGAACATGAATATGATATGCTTACTAGTAACTTGATGAGGTGAAGTGAACAAAGGTTAATCCTAATCATCCTAGGTTTTTATTTCAAAACCTTAACTAAGAGTGTAACTAGGTTGATATAAACTTGACTAGAAAATTTTTGGTGATCTCCTCTTTGATCCTTATGGTGTGGCCGATTCTAGGTGATGAAGAGAGGAAGAGAGGTTTTTGCTTTAACACTTTGTATTTTTTTGATATGTATGTGTTTAATGTTTAGTAGAATATGATTAAATGTATATGTATGTAGATATTTTGTAAAGTTTGAGCATGAGTCATCCCCTTGTCGACATACATAAAAAAAAGGACTAGAGGCATTAAGTAATAATCAAGTGTTTTAATGTTGAGTAAATGTGTAGTTAATTAGAAATAAGTGGTAACTTGTGTAAATATTTGAGCTTGTAGGTAGTGTTAACTAAAATATAGTTTTAACGGGTCAAAATAAAATATATTGAAGCCATAAAAATTATAAAAATATATTTCTTACAAAAATTGAGTGCAAAAATGTACCGGAATTATTTTTGGAAGTGTCGGATCAAATGTTCAAATAATGTTTACGCGATAGCGTTTATTTAATAAGAAAATAAACGTTTAATGTAAAATGCAAAACCCATGCATAAATTGATATGAAATGATGTTACTAATGATGTGTAAACTAAATCTAGTCTATATGAAATGTCCTGAAATTACGGGTTGTCACAGAGCGGTTATCTCGTTTCTTCTGGAAAACCGCACCGCACGCGTACCGACACCGCAGTAGTGGCAGACCAAATTTATAATAATCCCCGGAGTCGATAAATCTTATTTTTATTCCAATTTCATAGAAACGTGTCCAGAAACGTTTTTCTCATAATTTTACCAAACCGAAATACCGCAGTTACAGTCTAGCTCAGCGGGATACGAGGTACACAATACATTAAAATTATAAGTATTAATAATACTTATCCAAAGGGAGTTGATACTCACACTATTTTATTTGATTAATACACCATTCTGGACAAGCTATATAGCACACCGTACAACACCCTGATGCATAAAATGTGATGTGTGGATAAAAAAAAGTGGTGTATGTATCAACCCCTTATCGAAATTACCCACCTGTCATCCATATATTTATTGGTTTTCTAAGACTTTTTGTGCTAGTTTCCATTTCATGTAATCATGCAGTTTTTAGATATCTTATATTTCTGGATTAACATTATAACTTGCAATTGATTTAGGTGACATGGCAACCATTATTGAAAATGTTGCCCAGTTAAGGGGAAGAATCAGTGAATCGACAATAATATGTCGAGGTAATCTCTAGTTCGTGTCATGGCTATGCTCAATGTAATGAAATGTAACAGTAATGTATAGTGTAGTGTAACTTAGTTAGTTTGGATAGTTTGACTTTTTATGTTTGACTTTCACTCTTTGTACTATGTATATAAACTGCTCTTGCATTGTCATTTGATTAACGAGAAGTTTACATTTCATTCATGTTTCTCTCTGATTTCAATAAGAACAGTACTTATAACATAGAAATACTTATTCTAATTGTGAAACATGTATGAAATAGAGTGATTTTGGAAGAAACAACATTCCAGTTTTTCTAGCAATTACAAGTATACATATTTCAATGAAGTCAAATGTGAAAACAAATGGTTAAAGTTGCAAATGTTCAGTAGCAAAAGGGAAGAAAAGTAGAAGATTCATATGACTAATAATCCAAATATATGAAATAATCAGTTATGCCTTAACTAAAAACAAAAAAGATAGCGAATAACGGTGTTGACCAACGAAAAAGCAGGTCAAGGACCTTATTGCCCCAAAATCTCAAGTTTTGGACTTACGACAACAAAATGCTAACTTTTATCCTCAGACGATGTTTTTTTGACAAGTTTAGTGACCCACGTGTATTTTTGTTTAAAAACAACTTTGACCATACACAAATTGTCTTTCTTGAGAGGTTAAAAGAAAATCCCCAAATCGGAAATGAAGTCAATCGGAACCCTAATTAATTCTACCTGAGAGTTACTACTGAAATTACATCAGGTAAAATTGATCTATTATGGCTCTAAAATGTTTAATTTCAGTCACAGTTTAGTTAATCGTTATACTTTTATTAAAATAAATGTATTCTGCAAAGAGGAAACTATTCATCTCATAAGTTTATTTAGTGTTGAAGTTTCGTTTAAAAAAATTCTCATAAGTTAGATATGTGTGTCATGCCCACCAAATGCATTGATCTTTCTGTTTGAGAAAGAAAAAAGAAAACCGGTTGGATTTGAACCGGGAGTATGTGGATAATCGAAATTGCTTCTGCTTATTTTTGGATAACATTTAACCAAAAACCAGGTTGGTTGAACCGGGAATCACTGGTTCAGGAGAAAAAAAACTGGTTGAACCGTGAACCGGCATTGGCCGGGTATGTTATAAACAAGTTTTTTAAACGCTGCACAAAATCTTATAAAACACACACTGATCTTATAAAAAAAGCTCTTCTGTAAATTTAATGGGCAAACAATTATAAGCAAATCCAAACACTCCTGAAGAGCTTGCTTGCAGGTTGTGATATGTGCTTGTGCTTATTAACAAATTCTCACTGTTGGCCTCCTATTATAGTAGTTAAATTGATGATAGAGTTACTTAATATGGTTAAATGTATGTTTGAAATTTGACGTGAATTTTATAAAGCAGGTCCCATCTATTTAATGGGTTCTAATCATGTGGATAGGCTTAGTAACATGCCTGATGAGGTTCTTTCAGAAATACTCTCTTTAATGCCTACCAAATTTGCGGTGCGAACTAGCATTTTATCTAAAAGATGGAGGTACAAGTGGACGTTGGTCACCAACATTGACATTGATGTTCTCCCCTTCCATGGTATACTGAACTGTTGTGCATTTGTGGATCACGTTTTGGATCTCTGCAAAACAACTGAAATCAAGCTATTTCGTTTACGTTTTAGTAATTTATGGGTACAAGAGTCAGGAATGACTAAGTGGATAGATGAGGCTGTTAGGTTAAACGCTAGGGAACTCGACATACAGTCTGACTTGCTTGAGTTGCCTTTGAGTTTTCTCACTTGCAAGACACTAACAAAATTAACGATAGAAAGTAATAGGTCTTGGAAAGTTTTGGATTGGCAGACTCCTTTCAATCTTCCTTGTGTGAAAACGCTCAACGTTGCTGTTTTTTGCAATCCTTCTCTCAATGCATTTAAACTCATCAGGGCCTGCCCAGTACTTGAAACTTTATCATTTAAGATAGATCACCGCAGTGACGAAGAAGAGTACCGATTCAATATCCCTACATTGAAGCATATGAAACTAAAAATACGGAAATCTGATCCTATCAACAATGTTGTGCTAATTGTCCCTAATCTTGAAGACCTCTTTGTTAGTGGTTGGTGGTGCTCACATTTTGTGATGGAAGATTTCCCATCTCTGGTCTCGGTAACATTTTCAGATTTTCGATATAATTTGTGGGCTGAGCTATTCAAAGGAATAATTGAAGCTAAATCGCTATCGTTTATGCCGTATTCTGTAAGTTTTTACTTGTAGACATCAATGTGCTGATTTTGTTACATGTTATGTATACTTCTTCAAAAAATTTGAACTATAATTTTGTTTTTCTTTTAAGGGTTCTCCAAATGCACCTTTGCCCAGATTCCAAAATTTAAAACATTTGGAGTTGAAGAGTGGTTATTGTATTACATTAATCTTTGAATTTCTTGAAAGTTGTTCCGAGTTGGAACATTTGTCTATTGATGAGGTACGCAGTGTTTCTAAAGTTTTGATGAGTATGCAATTCTTTCTTAGTACTTCTTTTGTTTAGGTTTAACTAATTTAGGTTCTTTTTAACTTTCTTGTGTTTAAACAAAAGGTGCAACAGTCTTGCTGGAATGAGCCGCCCTCGGTACCTACATGTATTTTAAGCAACCTCAGAACAATTAAATACGAAAATTGTGAGGGCCGGGAAGATGATATACAGTTTTTAGAATACATGTTGCGGAATGCAGAGGTTTTGAAGACGCTGACAATTACGTGCAAAAGTGAACGTCTGGAGGAAGAAATGATGTTGTGTGCTAAGCTGTTGAAGTGCCCAAGGGCTTCAAGGTATTGTGAGATTCATTTTGCTAGCAAGTCGTTTGATTCTGCAAGTAGCTAGTTTTTGTCAAAAGAAGACAATGGGGTTTCTGTTTCCTTTTTATAAGTGACTAATGTTTGAAGTCTGAACTTAATTTTGAAATTAAGTATGTGGTTGTTTTGCGTGTATAATTTGTGACTACCATTTATGTTTTGGCTTTTTGACCTTTTGACCTCATATAGATCAACTATCCTTTTATCTATGATACTAAGGTTAATTGTGATGAATGATCTTGAAATTCCAAAAGTGGCTCCTGAACCTCATTTGATTCCATTCGTAAGATATATTATATCTTACTTAAATGGCAGAATAGTTCAAGAAGAAAGTTAAGAACTAGAATAGGTAGTGAACAACCTTTCCTACCGATACATTTCACTATTTAGCATACCGAGTAGATAATGAACTAAAAACATAACTTTACCAAAATGGTCTTTGATACTAGTCACTATCAATAGAAAACTAAATGGAGAAAGAAATATATTTTGTTTGTCACTTCCGAGTTCCAAGACATAGCTTTAATGTGTCGAGTTTATGAGTTTCGTTTTCCATAAACCATCACAACCAACCATTCATCATCCATCTTATCTATATATATTTCTTTCTCTTTTCTTTCATCACCTTCACAACCCAGCGACAGTTGCACCAGCTAGGTGTCTACATTGCAAAACTAGCTCTTCCCTTGCTGCAGCCCCTCGCCAACAAATTTCATCCTCGCCCGGTCCATAGATCCAAGATGATGGAGATGATGTTTATATCTACCACATACATGCTACTTTTCCATATTAGTATCATCTATCTTCTCCACGCCTACATCTCCAAGCCACGCAGCTTCCCACGCCTGTGAACACCCACGCCACCCAGCATCCCAAGACATCTCCAAGCCAGAACACGCCCACCATACATCCCATCATGCATCCACGCCCAGAACACGCCTTGCACGCCTTCCACGCCTGTGACACGCGTGTAATGCCTAAACTCCTCGGCTCCGCCACCCTAGATAATTAGTGTACCGTGTTCGGGTTTAAAACTCATTACAGATCTAACGCATATTGAAACGTCATTTTAGAAAATTTTCGTGTGGTTTATTTGTGTAAACTACTAGAAAAAGTGTCCATTTAAAAATTTTTCATTTTATTTCATTGTGGTAATGATGGGTACCTTTAAAGATACCATGTGTGATCAAAGTGTTGACCGAATGGCCAAATGTTTGAAGGCAGGGTAACGTCATGTAGGTGAGTTAGAGTCTTGTGATTACATATAAAACTTTTGTTAAACATGTTCTTCATTAGTTAATCGATATATTAGAAACAAAAATAAAACAGCACAAACTTGAGAAAGAATCTACTTGAGAAAGGCCAAAATCGAAGTTTGAACTAAAGTCGATAACCTTTTGAGCAATACTCAAACTCGCTTAAAACATGCGGTTCATAGTCATGCAATGATTATGAGAAAATAATGAATAAACTGAATTGAGCAGAATTTAAATGGAACAAACATTTAACAAAATTATAATCATTATTTAGAAAGAAAAAAAATAAATAAAAAAAAAAAATTCAAATTGAGATTTGAAATCATGCAGATTTATGAAATGATAAGTGCGGGGAAGTAGGCGTTCATATATTTCCTGCCAGTCAATTTGGGGAGGAATGATGTATAACCCTCTACTACGTAATGGATTTGGTTTATAACTTGCAACTAACAATTAATATGTGGTTAGAGTAATTGAAGGAATGATGGATGCTTGTTTTTTATGCGACTAGTATGTCACTGTGGCAGAGTAAAAATGAGCTGGAATTCAAATGACGAAGGACAATGGTAGTCTCGAGATGTATAGGAAGGTAACGGGAGATGTTTGAATATTATGTTTAGTGTGTCTAAGATTGGGTTGTATCCTTTTGGGTTGGAATGTGGGATTGCTCCAAGCCCATTACAATTTGTTAGAAACGCGTAGGAGTTAGGGGTGTTCATGGGTTGGGTAATATCCGAATAAATCGAAAAATCGAAACCGAAACCAAACCGAATCAAACCGAACCCAACTCATAACCGAACCGAATCGAAATAAAAGTTCGGTTTTCGGTTCGGTTATGGTTTTAGCAATCTAAACCGAAAACCGAATCGAAAACCGAAATTAAATAAATATATATTAAAACTCTTTTATAATACATATATAATATTTTTAAGCTTGAAAATTATTTTTTTCAAAAATATATATAAATAAATGAATAAATTATTAAATTTAGGTAATTCGGTTTCGGTTATCGAGGGTTCGGTTTTCGTTCGGTTTAGTTAAATTTGAATTCGTTCGGTTTTCGGTTATACCCGAAAAAAATTAACCGACAAACCGAAACTAAACCGATGAACACCCCTAGTAGGAGTGTTATGCAAACCGATAACAGTTTTCTTTTCTTTTTTTGAACATACGATAACAGTTTTCTTATGAATCATTTGTTAGCACATTCTCTTTAGTCAGGAAACTTAGTTGAGATCAAATTTAGTTAGGGTGTGTTTGTTTCATTAAGATGTTTTGGGTCTGAATCTGACTATCACATCTTACTGATAAGAGGTGGTTAGAAAGTCTAAATTTGAACGAAATAATGTTGTTTGTTTTTGTATAATTGTCTGAATGATTTTAAGTGCTGTTTTGTAATTTGTTTATTAAACCAACGCAATGCAATAATAAGTAACTTATGTAAATATGAAACAAGACTTTTATCATAAATATAACATAGTTAATAAACAATCAAATATATTATATAAAGTTTACAAAGCGAATAAGAAGCGATAAGACAAGTCCCCACCTCTTCTTCGAGTAAGATGTTATATGTTTAACCTGGTCTTACTCAAAGAAAAAAACAAACAAGCAAAATCGTCGCCTCCTCTTACTGGTAAGAGTAAGAGAGTAAGAGAGAGTAAGAAGACATTTTTTTAAAAACAAACACACTTAAGAGGAGTAAGATGGCTAGTAAGATTTTTTTTTCAAACAAACACACCCTTAGTCTAAGGGTGTGTTTTTTTTTTTTAAAAAATCTTACTAGCCTCTTACTCTTACCATGAAGAGTGGGCAGACGCTTTACTTGTTTGTTTTTCATCATCATCGATACATGGTAAGAGCTAATATGTCTAATTCGGTAAAAGTAGCGAAAAGATCTTACTACCTCTTATTAACACTCCTTCAACTCATTCATCTTCAAAACCATTCAACCCATTCATCTTCAAATTATGCAAAGCTCAAATTTAAATTATTTGGTATTGGTTAAGTTACTTAATTGTTGTTTCATTGCGTAAAACTTATATTTTATTTTAAGACGATTTATGTAATAGTTTTTATTATGTTAAATTTTGGATATGTATTAAAATAATTTATTTAATGATTTATAATTGTGTTAAATCTATGATAAAAATGTTTTGTTTCAATTTTACATTATCTACTTATTAATCGTATTTGCAATAGTTTAATATATACTTAAAAAAAGAAATTAAAACAATTTAGACAATTATAAAAACAAACAACATTTTTTCATTCAGATTCAGACATTATAACCACCTCTTACTTAGTAAGATGTGGTAGTCGATTCATATCTAAATATCTTAACCAAACAAACACACCGAATTTGGTTAGTCTACAAATACATACTTTTGAGATATTTACCGGGAAACCCTTTACTAAAAAAAAATAAAAAAATACATACTTTTGAGATAATACCATTTAGTATTTAAATGATTAATCATTTTACATTTCTCTCTTTACATTTTATCTTTGCAAACACCCATTTGTGTTTGTAACAATTCGTTAATAAAAGCTTAAGACTTTTATTCTAATTTTGTGAAGTCCCCGGTTTCGTTTTAAATCGTTGTTCATTTGTTAAGTTATTTCTAAAACGATCGTTCAAGTTATCGTGTTAGTTTTCTGGCAGGCCCGGTTTCAAGCTACCTGATTAGTTAGCCCAACATGAGGATATCAACATATTGGGTATGTTTGTTGCAACAATGTTCGAAATTTGCGCTTTTATTATAAGTCGAAGTTGAAATTTGTATTTATGTAAACTTGTTTGGTACCGGGCTTAAGCTTAGGCTTTATTATTGCAAAATTACTAAAATGACATAATTAAATGAGTTTTGTATATGTTAGATATTTTGTGGGTAAATAAGTAATTTATTGTTCAAAAGTCTCCTGCTAAAGTTTTTAGCCCTTTTATGGAACAAAGTTTTGAGCTCTTTTAAGGGCTTATGATTTAATAAGCCCGCATGACAAACGAAACTTACTTTATAAGTTCGACTTATTTAAAAGCCCAAGCCTCATAAGCCTCCCATAAACCCTTCGCCAAACACAACCATAATGTGATCGAGGAAACCCACGTATGTAGCAACTAGCAAGTTAAAGGAGCGGGCTCAATACGCAACAAATGAGCACTCAACAAAATCTGAATATCATGTTATTGTACATATAGTACTGGTAAGTTTTTCCGTGCTAAGCACGGCCCTAGAGCACAATAGATATATCGACAATCGAACAACGACTAATGTCTTGATAACATAATTTAATGTTTATAAGTAATATGAACTACATGGAATCAAACACTTGGCAACTCAAGATATATAGAAAATGAGTATATAACTACAATCACAAAACTCAACATATATTATAATACTTTGCAACTGATAAGTCCATAAAAATAAATAAGTCATAACATAGTTCATGTCGATGCATTTCTTTCATTGTGGCTCACTAACCACACCGACTTTAATTTAAAGATATGGGATACCGTCTTTCCGTGACGCCAAATCTCAACTTGCTATTATGTCACATTTTTCTTCAAAACAACATTATCATGCATGTAACCAAATCTCCATTTGACATCTTAAACTAAAAGAAGTTACTGCTTTTGGCTAATGCATATGCATATAAATACAATAGTACATTTAAAGACATATGACATATGTATTTACAATCTTCAATAATAAATTATCTATAGTGGAAAACTACCTCTCCTCACACGCACTGATATCTTTTTTAGAATGATAAGCTCAAATAAAGAAAAGAAAAAAAAAATGAACAAGGAAAAATTCAAAAATTATTTTGTATGATTTAATGTATGCAATATGCACACTCAAAAATCAAAGCTTTTGCTTGTTTGACTACTTAATCTCTATACCTTGTCATAGCCATGCTCATGAGTCATTTCATAGACCATAGCCATGCTTAGCTCATCATAGTTTTTACTTTTTAGTCATACTTTCACATGACTAAATATAATGTTATAATGTATTTTAAGCGTTAAAGAATCCATTTTGAATGATTATATTGTTTTGCCGATAGCGTTGTTTTGTATTTGAGATTGTCTTTTTTGATAGCATTTTTGTAAGTTGCATTAATCAATTAATATTAAAATAATAATAACGCCATTTTTTGTTGGAAGAGCAATTAACACCATCTTTTTGTGTCCCTAGAGAGTTGTAATACAAAAATAGTTAGTGCACATAAACAAAAAAATGTGAATACAAACATTTATCTTTTGTTTTTATGTCTCAACCTTTCACTTTTATATCATATAATTTCATATATTAGCATTTATGTGAATATGGTATGTTGGAGTCAATTTTGCATTTTAGGAAGAGAATGCATTAATCTCTCCGAGATTAGCAATAGTTTTCTCTAAACGCCATGGTTGAATACAACTTTTAAAGTTTCCATTTAAACGCCTAGGCATGGTTGAATACATGTTTTAAAGTTTCCATTTAAACGCCATAGTTTCTTTTCTCACCATAATAGTTGACCGAATTCAGTTCTAAAGTGTTGACCGAAATTCAGTTTTCCACTTTCAAGGAAGATCATTTTTTCTTTATAGTTAGTAGAGAAGAGATATAATAGAGCCTAAATGGTCTACTACAAAGTTGACTAAAATTCAAGAAATTTGAATTTTGAATTCTTATTCTAGCATGATATGTAACCACCGGTAAATTTCCTTCTATATTAAACTAATACTTATCCATTTTCTACGTCTATTTTTTTCTTTAAACGTAAATGTTTATCTAATCACAACAACTAATGTGACGTAACTCACATTTTTAATAAATGTGCTCACACGCAGACCGACACCAACGACCTTATGTTTATTTCACATAAACAACTTTACATGTCAAGTATCAAAAGCTTTCAACTTTTATTTACCACTTTACGTTAATTCATTAACGTACAATTTCTAAACATCCAAGCTAAACGTTTTCTATCTATTTGAGTTTTCACGAAACCCTAATAAATGATTTTATGTAATAAAATCACAAACCCTAAATAGTATAGGGTTAATATACAAAAAAGTTACTAAACTTTCAAAAAAATTTGTCCTAAGTCACTAATGTTTATCTTCTGTCATCTAGGTTACTATACTTCACGGGTTTTTCACATATGTTACTAAACCTTTTTATATGTGCCACCCGAGTCACTACGTGGAAGGGCAATCGGTTGTGGCACATATGTTACTAAACCTATACAAACAAGTCACTAAACTTTGCGAAAAATTTGTCCTAAGTCACTAATGTTTCATTTCTGTCATCTAGGTTACTATACGTCCGTTATTTTTACGGTTTCGTCCGTTTTCATCCCCTTTTTATGTTTTTATTCGTTTTCAACCATTTTTTTACGTTTTCATCCCGTTTTTTTACGTTTTCGTCCGTTATTATACGTTTTTGTCCGTTCTTATACGTTTTTATATGTTTTATACAAATTTTATAAGTTTTTATTGGTTTTCGTCCGTTTTTGTCCCATTTTTTACGTCCGTTTTTATACGTTTTTATGTTTTCATCCGTTTTTATATGTTTTTGTCCGTTTTATATGGTTTTGTACATTTTTATATGTTTTATTCGTTTTCATACGTTTTATTCGTTTTCATCCGTTTTATCGTTTTCATATGTTTTTACGTTTTCGTCCATTTTCTTATGTTTTGCCCGTTTTCTATGTTTCATTCATTTTCGTCCCTTTTTATGTTTGAAAACATAAGAAAAAGGCGAAAACGTAAGAAAATTGACGAAAACGTAAGAAAACGGACGAAAACGGGATGAAACGAATAAAACGGATGAAAACGAATAAAACGATAAAATATGTATAAAACCATATAAAAGGACAAAACGTATAAAATGGATGAAAACATAAAACTTATAAAACGGACGTAAAATGGGACAAAACGACAAAAAAAAGGACAAAACTAAAAACAAACAAAACGTATAAAACGAATGAAAATGAATAAAACGATAAAAGGTGTATAAAATCGTATAAAACGTAGTGACTTAGGACAAATTTTTCGCAAAGTTTAGTACCTTAGATGATGTGAATGAAACTTTAGTGACTTTGGACAAATTTTTCGCAAACTTTAGTACCTTAGATAACATGTGCCACAACTTGGTGTGTATACACGCCACCTTCTTAACCAGTAACAATAGGTTGTCTCACTATTGGTATCCAAGATAACCTACACTTACAAGTATAGTAACCTAGATGATGTAAGATAAACATTAGTGACTTAGGACAATTTTTTTGAAAGTTTAGTAACTTTTTGTATATTAACCCAATAGTATATACATGATTTTTACAAAATATAAGTGTACAAGTCATACAAGCTTAGGTACAAGTCTTTAATGCATAAGAACTTAATATTTATACAAATTTCATTATAAACCTTAGTGTACTCACTTTAAAGCAAACTATACCAGTCCATAATGCACAAGTCTTAAAATAAGATTTTCATATATTTTATAAAACTAAGTACAACACCCTAATGCATAAAGTACAAGTGTGTAATGCACAAAACCTAAAACTATACTTTTATTAACTTAAACTATATGTCTACTACACTAAACACTAATAAGGCTCAAGTTAAGCCACATTGCATGCTACCTCATCATGTTCCTCCATCTTCAACACCATAGTCAAATATTTCAAGCTCTTTATGTGTTTCTTTTAAAGCCATTTGAATCAAAAGGCTAGAAAATGAACAAGTATTCACCATGTAATTCTAACCTTACAAGGTTTAAGAATACATCACCTTGTCTAACTTTATACATGCAAAGGATACTTGTTTCATTTCAAACCACATCCAACCTAAGGTGGTTAAGCTCAATACTTGTAGCCATATAAACCGTTAAACCTTTGAAAATTTGGCCTATAAATACCAACCTCCTTCAATTCATTTCTTCTCATCCCTCATTCGACACACACCCAACACACACATACACATTTACATTCTGGTTTCGAGTCCCTAAGAGAAGTAAAGGAAGGATAGTTTAAATCCTAGGAGGAAGGAAAGAGCTTGGTTCCACTTTAGAAGCCTCTTGGTCGAAATTCCCTCTTAGTCGAGTTCCAAGATTGTAAGTATTTTAAACTCATTCAATTTTGTTATCACTTTTAATATCAAGTACATAATGTTAAAAAGGATTTTATAAAAAAATGTAGCAATTTGAATCACCCAAAATGAGTACACGAGTCAAAAGATACGGCCAAATAAAGTTCCCAAAAGGCTGTCAAAATTTTCTGTGATAGAAAGTTCGGGCACGCAAAACGAGACACTTCTGGTCCATTTCACCAAAAATTTAAAACACGAAAGTTGTTCGAAACGACGTTTTCTTCAAAAAATCAGGAGCACGGGTCCAGAAAACGCAAAACGAAGGCTAATTTAGTCATAAACTTAACAGTTGTCATATGCTTTTATAAAACCAAGCCAAGCACCCATTTTCCCGGATTTATTTCTCCTTAACCACAAGTCTATAAAATAAATTGTTTATGCCAACTTAGAGAGGGCATGATCAAGTTTCTAAAACACCAAGAACGTTCTTAAAATCTTTCCATGCCTCGCTTTATTAAACCTTGAACATGAAATGTACCCTTTTGTGCACTTTTCAAAATAAGCTAAAACATAAGCTAATAAGTTTTATAAGTTTGTTTTCAAAACATTATTAACTTATATTTACAATTCAGAGAAAGTCTCGCCTTTTTCTAAACCTAAAACGCATTAAAAACGAAAGAAGGACTATTTTTGCAAGCGACTTAAAGCGTCAAGGGCCTAAATTACCAAAACTCTTATACTTTTTATAACAAGGATTAAGATTGTAATCAACTTGAGACATAGGGGTATAAAGTGTCACTTTGAAACTATAAGGGTATAAAGTGTAACATTTTATATATTATTTCTAAGTATATTCTTAATACTTAACATACTGTTTTTGATAAAATAATATACGAAGTATTTCTATATCGCTAACGATCGATTGAACCTTGAAGATGAAATATCATAAAACATAAATTATCATCCACCAACTTTCGAAGAGACTTCAAAACTACAAATATCATCAATAATGAAACTTGACATACCAACCCAGGTCGCGTGTCGGAGACGTTTATTCTCACAACTTAAATTACTTACGGAACATTGTTTCACCAAGGTGAGTTTCATGGCCCCTACTTTTTACTTGCTTTTAAACTCTTTGGGGGAGATACATACTCAACTACTTGTTTTTTTTACTTTCACAAGTACTCTAAACTTTTACATATTAATGTGAGTTTCATAGCCCCATTTTCAATTGTTTTATACTATTTTTGGGGGAGATACATGCTCAACTATTTTCATTTACTTTCACAAGTACTCTATACTTTTACATATTACTGTGAGTCATAGCCCCACTTTTGCTCGTTTAATTTCTTTATAAACTCTTTTGGGGGAGATACATGCTCAAATACTTGTTTTGACTTCCAAAAATACTCAACATATTTATACTCTTATGCTACGCTATACTTTTGATACTTCTGGACATGGAGTGTAGTTACGATATGTGCCTTAATGTGTTACACTTATTCTTATACGCTTTATTCTTTAGCAACTGTTTAACTCCTGGATGGAGCCGTTGGAGAGGTATTGATAGTACAGTCGGGCTGACGCCCCCACCCTTGGTCCCAGATTCATGGCCTTGGGTGAATGTAATCCAGTATTCTTGTTTATTCTTGTCATAAGGTTCAGTTGGCTGTTATGCTTTACATTAAGTACTCACATATATCGTATACACATATGTCCTACTCATACTATAATTTAGCAGTGGGTTGTAAACACACAGGTTGCAAGTTTTGTATGGGCGGGATTTGCAACTAAGTGGATTTACAATGCCTTTGCTGTGGAAACATTCTTTAAATCACATATGTCTTACTATATTTTAGCAGTGGGTTGTGAACACATAGGTTGCAAGTTTTGTATGGGCGAGATTTGCAACTGAGTGGATTTACAATGCCTTTGCTATGGAAACTTTCTTTAAAGACTTTTCAACTTATTTTCAACAAACTCTATAAACTCACCAACCTTTTTGTTGACAATTTTTAGCATGTTTATCTCAGGTTAGTATGGCGATAGCGGATGCATGGATCATAGAGCCATTTGCATGTTTTGGAGACTTAAGCTTTTATCCTTTACCATTCGATACATTTTGAAAATATATATGTAATCATATACCTTGGGACCTCTTGTAATAACTTTGATTTAAATAATTATTTTCAATGGTAACTTTTCAAAGCGTTTATCTCTCATTTAGAGGTCGCTTTTATCCTTTACCATTCGATACATTTTGAAAATACCCTTGTGCTTTGATTTAAATAATTGAATGTAGCACCTTGTGCTTTGTATTAAGTAGCACCACTAACACTATCGTTCACGCGATATTTTGGGGTGTTACATGATAGTTTTGGGTTCTCACATTTTTCAATGTACAATGTTTTCCATCTCATCACAATCAAAAAAACCACTTGAAAACATCAACCGAAAATCAATAAACAAAACAACCTAAAACAAAACAATGAATGAACTGATTCTATAGTATATCCTGTTAAAATTTCGGCATATCTATCACAACGAAACCACCAAAGACTTACAAAACAATAGTATAACAAACTCGAAATGCCTAAGTTTCCATACACTTGCAAACTACTAACAAATCTATCAAATTACTAACAAACTTAAAACTACACGCAATAATTTACTAACCACTTTAAAAAGAAACTATACATTTATCGGCAAAAGCAAGTTCGATTGCGGGCAGGCGACACACATTCACGCAAAGAATGGCGACAACGGTGGACTCCTAAGAAGAATAACAAATCTATAAAAAAATTGTCAAAAAGTTTTATAAACTCAAAGCTGAAAAATAATATATATATTGATAGATCTAAAAGTAACCAAAAACTTGATATAAATCTATCAAATACTAAAAATAATTGAATACAACTATTAACATAATCAACTTTATACAAATATTAACAACAATTAAAATAAGGCATACTATAAAGTGCGACAACGACTTTTTCCGCAACACAAGCCATGCAACAAGGACAAGAATTTTTACGGCGAGACAACGGTGAGCTCCCGTTCTATTTCCGACAAAGCAGTGGTGGCGGAACCAATTTCTGGTGAGTCTGCGACGGCGGCTGTAAAAAAATTATAAAAACTTAGATCTACAAATAAAATCTATAGATCTGTAAAAAAATTATAAAAAACTTGATCTACTAAAAATTACCTCAAAACATGATGGTCGTGAGTCGTGGTGGCTATGGGTTTCGGTGGTGGTTTGGTTTAGTTGGTGGAGTCGTCCAGTGGCGTTGACGATTGGTGGAGGTGACGTCCGGTGGTAGGGGTTCGGTAGTGGGAGTTGTGGTGGTGGGTATGGTAGTATTATTTTGTGTGTGAGTTTTTAGTGTGAGATGAAATGGTGTGTGTGTGTGTGAGAGAGAGAGAGAGAGATAAGTTTTCCAAAGTTAACAAAGATAATTGGTTATTGACTTTCAACATTCAAGTTTCAACATTCCGCTTTCACCTTTGACTATTTTTCTATTTTATATAGTTAAGATTAAGATAAAGAAGTCGTCGTTCCTCGGCTCATATAATTCATTTTAATCTTGTAATTCGATAATTTTAGGTGTGATCAGTTCTTTAATGTTTCAAACAGTATAACTGTATAAGTATATATCTATGAAAATAACCGGTTGTTCTCTCTTTATCAACTAGGTTTGTTCTTAGTAATTGATTCCTAGGTACAGGGCCGGCCCAAAGGGGGTGCATGGGGTGCCATTGAGCCGGGCCCACTCCCCCCAAGGGCCCATATTTTATTTAAACTTCATATGTGTGCAAGGGCCCAAGATTTCTTTAAACTACATATCTGCTACCATTTTGACAACTACCTCAGTAGTCAGTACTTTATCTTCATCCTAAAGCAAATAGAAATATAGAATCTTCGTGGATCTATAAATCTTCACAGAAAATTTGATTTCGTATGAAGAAAAAAAACGCCGGACCCCTCATCTTCATCCTAAAGCAATAGAAATATAGAATCTTCTTTTTTTTTCTATCTCAAAGGTATTTCCGTATTTATGTTTATTGCTTTTATGTCATTATTTGTATTTATTTTTTATTGCTTCCTATGCTTATTAAATAGTTGATCCCCTGGTAAATTAAGAGAAAGTACTTGTAGAACTATTATTTCCTATGCTTAGTTATTTGTTATATCATTGAATTGTTGAATGTTATTGTTGAATGGTAAATTAAGAGAAAGTATTTGTTATATTATTTTTAAGGTCGAAAACATTTATCGTCACAATATTATGTTATCAGATTTTACTATCGACTTTTTGGGCCCATTTTTATTCTCGTCGGCCCCAAATACTTTTACATTCTCAAAGACGCACCGCTTAGGTATGACATGTTTTAACCTGTTTGTTAATTAGGAATCGGTCTATGTCTTTTTTGGTCGTTTCTTTTAGTGGTACGACAAGAAGGTAACATGGAATAAGATGGATAATGCTATCATTGTCAAGGATTTTCCATACATATTTTTAAGGATTTTTAGTTTCATAGTTAGTATATCTGCTCCACGAATGTCTCAACCCCGTTGATGTGCTGTAGTGATAATACACCAAGCTGTACGTACACTCGATGCAATATATAGCAATAGAGTTGTGAACCAATAATCTTAATCTTTATGCTTCTTATGTAATTATTATTAGACGAAGGACCAAACACGTCAAGTAGAAACCTTGTAACCATAAAACGTTACAAAGCGATTAGGAAAAACGGTTACAAGATCCAACCGTTACATTGGTTAGATCACACCGTTCGTAACTTATATATATGTATGTATCGATTGAATTAGAAGAAAAAATAGACAATTGACTTATTCATTTACTTTACATTTTGCAATCTAAATATCATACAACAATTGGCATCAAGAAAGAACCCATACAAGAAATACGAAAGAACCCAGGAAAACACTTGTTTTCATATGTTTGAAAACAAAACATTTTCACACGAAAGTTTTTGTTTTTCATCAAGAATTTTGTGTTCTCTACTTCCAAGAGAAACAAGCGTGAATAAGGATACGTGAAGATAGTGCACGATCGCTTACGTAGGGATTGTAAACGCTTACACCAAACGGATTGGTGGGGAAACCTTGTTGGCGACAACATAGGGAAGGAAGTAAGTTCATACACTTTGTTCGGGATAGAGAGCGAGTGGGCAAATACTTTGAGAAAACCGGTTATATTCAAACTCAAAGTAGAAGAATACGCGGGAAACACGCGGGGAAAACGTTGTTGTGGAAGGAAATACGTACGTGATAAGAAGAAGGAGTACTCGGTTTATGTGGAGTAGTGTCGGGACGACACAAAGAATAACAACAACGTGAAGAGGATCAGAAGCAGAACCAGTTTTGTTTCGGAGGATTGGTTACCATCTCGGTACCATTTTGTACGTGGGAAGTTGATTTCGGAATAGAGATATCAATAACGTACAAGGGAAAAGAAAGTAGACGTGTGTAGTGTGGAGGAACAAAAAAAACAAATCATCTATTTCGAAAAAAAAACAATTCGAATAAAATTTTGTTGTTTGGGGCTCGTTGGGAAGAAACCAGTTCGACACAAGTTTTATTCGAACTCCTACAAGACGAGGAGGTCGAGGCAGTTTGTTGTCGAAGCAAAAGAAGGCCAAAATTTTTTGTGAAAGAATTTTGAAGAGAAGAACTTGGTGACTTTCAATTCGAAGGGTACAAATTTGAACAAGGATGAACATCAACGATTACAACGAGGCAAAGAAAAGGGAACCAAAGGGAACGTTGGTAAACAATTCTTACTAACGAAACCAAAGAGAATACACTAGTATTCATCGCATCTACGAGGTCACAAGTTAAACTTTTATGGATTTCATTATATTTAGAATAGTATAGAATAGTATAGAATATTTTATTTCATACTATTAGGAAATCCGAGAACTATTTATTGATCTCAGACATTAGGATTCCTAAGATTAGATATTCCCATATTTTATAGAAAACCACACTAGGAAGGATAAATCCCATTGAATTAGAAAAGTGAAGATACTAAGCACTTTAAGGATGACAACCGAAAATATAGCAACCACATCAACTACAACAAAACCCGTAACACCTATTGCACAATATCAATGCCCTAAGTTGAAAACCACAAACTACACAGTTTGGGCTATACAAATTAAGGTTATACTAGAGGCACATGGATTATGGGAAGCAATAGAACCAAAGATAGATACACAAGTTGATGATAAGAAGGATAAGGCAACGACTGCCTTCCTATATCAAGCGTTGATGGAAGATGTGATCTTACAAGTAGCGGGGTTGTGAGACGGCAAAGGATTTGTGGGATTTGCTAAAGAAAAGACACGTTGGAGAAGATAGAGTGCAGAAAGCACGATTACAATCATTGATGATTGGGTTTAACTCACTTCAGATGAAAGAAGATGAGACGGTGGATGCATTTGCGGCTAAACTAAACGGCTATGCCACAAAGGCAAAAGAATTAGGGAAAACTTTGGATGAATCACTTTTAGTTCAAAAACTATTAGACTCCACACCAGATAGGTTCATTCAGATAGTAGCATCCGTAGAACAAACAACTGATCTCGATGACATCACTTTAGATGAGATCATTGGAAGACTCAAGGCATTTGAGGAAAGGATAAAACTCCGGAAAGGAGGACAAGTAGAAAGCCAGGAAAACCTATTTTTCGCACATGGCGAACACTCAGGAAATAGGAAACGTTTTTACAAACGTGGAGGGAAATCAAATTTCTCACGAGGGAACTGGCTAAAATAAAAATAGAAACAACTCACAAGGAGGGAACTCTAGTTATAAAGAGAGTTCGGATAAGAATAAAGACGAGTGGGATGTGAGTAAGGTAAAATGCTACAAGTGTCATAAAATCGGACATCTTAAAAGGAATTGTAGAGGAAAACCAGCAACTCAGGAACAATCAAACCTTATCTTAGAAGACGATGAACCATCACTATTAATGACTATGCACGAAACTGAACACAAGGAAGTGTTGTTAAATGAAGAACAAATTCAACCAAAGAAATATGCTACAGCGGATACAAGCATATGGTATTTAGATAATGGTGCAAGTAACCATATGGCGAGAATAAAGAGTCATTTTAGGGATATTGATGAAAGCGTAACGGGACAAGTAAGTTTTGGAGATGGATCGTATGTACAAATAATGGGTAGAGGGTCTATACTATTAGGTTGTAAGAACCAGGAACATAAGGTAGTATCGGAAGTATACTACACACCAAACCTCAAGAGCAACATACTTAGTCTAGGACAACTTACGAAAATAGGTTGTAAGGTCATTATGGACGGAAACAAGTTGACTTTGTATGATAAGAACAAGAAGTTGTTGATGAAAGTAGGAAGATCTAAGAATCGACTCTACAAAATTCAGTTACAGATAGAAGCACATATATGTCTCTTAGCAAATATAGATAACCAAGCATGGTTATGGCATGCTAGATTAGGTCATCTAAACTTTGACAATATTAACAAGATGACTAGGAAAGGTCTAGTAGAAGGAATTCTAAGGATAAATCATGTCGGGCAGATTTGTGATGCATGTTTATTAGGAAAACACAGTAGAACACCATTTCCAAACCAAGCTAAATTCAGATCAAAGAATCCGTTGGACTTAGTATATGGAGACCTTTACGGTCCTATAAGTCCAGCAACACACTCAGGCAAGAAACTCATTTTCTTGTTAGTGGACGATTGTACACGTTTTATGTGGGCCTACTTTCTTACATTGAAAGATGAAGCGTTTAGTACATTCAAGGAATTTAGACAGAAGATAGAAATGGAGATGAAATTGAAAATAAGGATGCTAAGAACGGATAGATGTGGTGAATTCACATCAAATGAATTCACAAGGTATTTGTAAGGAAAACGGAATAGCACGACGCTTGACAACACCGTACTCCCACATGAGAATGGAGTAGTGGAGAGAGGAATAGGACAATGTTATCAACTACAAGGAGTATGATGAAAGCAATGAAGTTACCTTTAACTTTTGGGCGGAAGCGATTAAACATGCTATTTACATACTCAATAGGGTACCTACGAGGGCCCCGATAGATAAAACTCCATATGAGGCACTCTACAATGAAAACCGAACTGAAAACCTAAGAATATCGGATGCACAAATTATGCAAAGATAACGATACCTCACTTAAAGAAGTTGGACGACATAAGCATACCATTGATTTACTTAGGAGTAGAGGAAGGATCAAAAGCATGTAGGTTATACGATCCTATAGCCAAGAAAAAACATGTTAGTAGTTACGTAAAGTTTATGGAAACAAAACCGTGTGATTGGAACTAAGATGAAGAGGATACGAGCACACAAGACACATTTTGGGCTAGTTTTGTGGTAGACGGTGTTGACAATGAAAACCTTACACCATTCAACATAGAAAATGAGGACAACACATATCATGAACAAGATCGGACTCGATCCGTTTCCACCAATCACACCACCAACATACAATTACGACCCATACTCGTAAGAGGAAGAAGAAGCTACTACTAGTTCTCAGAGAACTCAAGAGATAGATTTGATGATACACCCGTGCGTGAATATAGAGATATGACGGAAATATACAAGTATGCACGAGAGTTTAACCACAAAGTTTGTTATTTACGGAAGAAGAACCACAGAATTACAAGGAAGCATCAACGGATGAGAAATGGATTGAGGCCATGGAGATTGAATTGGATTCAATCAACAAAACAATACATGGACTCTTACTACATTGCCGTAAAATCAAAAGGCAATAGGACTCAAATGGGTTTACAAAACCAAGAGGGATGCAAAAGGAAATATCATCAAGTATAAAGCACGGTTAGTAGCAAAAGGTTATGTACAAGAACAAGGAATAGACTTGATGAAATATTTGCACCAGCTTGCTCGAATAAAGATAGTTCGTTGATATTAGCATTAGCAACATATCATGGATGGCAAGTACATCATTTAGATGTAAAATCGGCATTTTACATAGAGATTTAAAGGAAGAAGTCTACGTTACACAACCTGAAGGATTTATTCAACAAGGAAACTCAGGAAAAGTCTATAAGCTTACTAAAGCTTTATATGGCTTAAGGCAAGCACCGATAGCTTGGAATGTGAAGCTTGATCAAACGTTAAAGTCTCTAGACTTTAAGAAGTGTAATCTCGAACAAGCAGTTTATACAAAGAGGAACAAGAATTCTACACTTATAGTTGGAGTCTACGTAG
The DNA here is from genome assembly GCA_022545495.1 of Chrysanthemum lavandulifolium. Lineage (NCBI taxonomy): Eukaryota > Viridiplantae > Streptophyta > Magnoliopsida > Asterales > Asteraceae > Chrysanthemum > Chrysanthemum lavandulifolium. The sequence continues at coordinate 231,533,304 of CM040241.1, read as the reverse complement.
ATGATCTGATAATCACAGGTACTCCAAGGAAAGAAATCAAGAATTCAAATCCCAAATGAAGGATATATTTGAAATGAGCGACTTAGGATTGTTAGCTTATTATCTTGGGATAGAAGTTACACGCAGCAGAGGAGAGATTACAATCAAGCAGCATGATATATAAACAAGATCTTGAAGGAAACAAGTATGGCGATAAGAATGACACGAAGATACCTATGGATACCGGTACTAAGTTGGTCAAGGCGGAAGATGAAAACTCAATTGACGCAACTTATTACGTGCTTAATCGAAGTCTCGGTACTTACTACATACAAGACCGATCTTAGTTACTCGGTCGGACTACTCGGAAGATTCATGCAAGACCAAGGATCATCACCAAGGCGGTAAAGCAAGTAATCCGATATATCAAAGGAACAAAGGAGCATGGCATAATATACAAGCAAGAAGGCGGTGCAAGATTACGTGTTCTGACGACAATAGTTATGGAATCAACACCGATCAAGGAAAAGGAACCATCGATCGATTTTATTTTAGAGTCACCTATTACCGGTGTACTCGAAGCAACCAATAGTGGCGCTATCATCATGTGAATCGAATTCATGGCGGCTACTACAACAAAGATGTCAAGCCTTATGGTTAAAGCGATTGCTTAGTGAACTAACTAGATGGGAAGAGAAAAGAATAACGTCAAGGTCGACAACATTTCAAAGAATAGCACTTGTCAAGAACCCGCTTTTCATGGATGAAGCATGCACATCGATATTCGCTACCATTTCATTCGTGAAAGCGTAGAGAATGGGCACATCAATGTGGAACATGTCAGCGGAGAACTACAAAGAGCAGATATTCTAACAAAGGCTCTACCAAGATTGAAGTTCGTGACTATACGACAAATGCTCGGAGTTCAATACTTAGGACGATGCAACGATCAAGATTAAGGAGGAGAATGTTGTAGCACCTCGCATATTTTAGGTATATATTTTACTAATTTACGTTATATAAATTACTTTTAATTATTTATATAAGTAATCTCAAAAATTAAATAGTGTAAATTATCCTCACAACCAACACAAGACTAGGAAAAGTCTATGTGTTCAAAAATACTTTAGTTTCACCACTAGTCATAATTCATATGAATTATTGCCACCTTGCCAAATTTTAGGTACACATTTTACCTTTAAGTAATACGCATGCCCGAATCTACGTTATTAGGTTTTAACAACATAGAAACATCATATTAGACTTATCATACTTTTAGTAGACCTAGTTGGAGTATGTTGATAAATTTTAATATTTTTGGAAGTATCACATTTTTACGTTACCCGGTTTTAAGTTTCGTGAATTAAGGGCTTAACGTTAGTAATTACCGGGACCAAACTATACCCTAAAACTACACGTTATCACAATACAAACACAAACTACTACCTCAAAATGAGGTGGCGTTTGATGGTGCCTCATCAAGGCCATGTGGCTCTCTCTCAATGCACCTCCAATCTTACTCACCACTATTGTCCCCCATAAACTCCTAAGTCTTCTCACACTATCACTTCACATGCAAAAGATCACAAAAACCTCTTGGTTTCTCTCCCTCTTGCCGTCCACTATACACACACAAACACTCATACTTACTTTGAATTATACTACAAAAATCACTAAGAAGATGGAGCTAGAGATGGTTCCTAAATGATCCTAGGGTTATTTGGTTGATATCAAGGGTGAAACAAGAGCTACACAAGAAGGTTAGGGCTGAGTTAAAGGAGGTTGTTGCAAGGGTAAAAGGGTTTATAAGCTTGGGTTAAGAGGTTGAAGAAGGTTGAAGATTGGAAGGAGGTTTAGGCTTGATTGTTCTTGTGACCATTCAACCTAAGTCTTGTAAGAAGTTGTTTAAATTTCTTATCATTCAATATGGTTGTAATGATATTTATTATTATTTGATGTAATTTTATATAAGTAGTACATGTAATAAGGCTTGCATGATGTTGTACATAAAATTGATGGGTAAAAACTAGTGTAGAAACTCATTAAGATAACTAGTAAGAAACTAGTGAATTATCATGAATTTTAACATAAAAATCATGAACTTTGGACTTGATTTAGTTTAAGAAGTTGTTAGAGGAAATAAAAACAAGAATTTGAGCTTTTGAATAACTTGAAATGGACTTATAGATAAAAAGTTATGGTTAAAAGAAGATGACTAGATGAAAACTTGATATTGAGTCAAAAGTCTTCTGAAACGATTTTAAAACGCGATTTAAACCCTTTTCTATTCCGAATCATCAAAAGTGTAAAACACGAAAGTTGCTCAGAATGAAATTTTCTTCAAAAACTCAGGAGCACATAAGCAGAAAGTGAACGAAAAGTCTTAAAATCAGCAAATACTAAACGGACCTGTTGTGACTAGAAAACAACTATGGACATGGAAACTTAGTTATATTTTTCTTTAAGACAAAACAAAGCCAAGGTTAAGCCAAGGCTTATGTCTTAAGCTATTTTTAACTTAAATATAGCTACTAGATATGACCATGATTATTGTTTCAAAGTTGTTCCGTGCGGCTAAGTTACGGCTAGTTTAGATATGTTAACCGGAAAATTGTTTCAAAAACTTGGTCATTAGATAAAACTTGACTAGACTTTGGCAAAAACTAGATAAATGACTATATGACATATAAACTATATAAATACCATTTTCATAAGTTTTGACTTCTAAAACCATGAACTGTTAGCCTTGATTATTTTTATTAGAAGTGATGGTCATTCACAATTAGGAACCTTGTAATGTGTGTTAGATATCGTGATAGAATAGTCAACGGGCTCGTGGATTGGGCTAAGCTAATTGGGCATAAGTTATGTTAAGCTATCCTTGTCTAATTCGTGAAACCCAAGCCCAATCCAAGTCCATCTCAAGGCCCATGGCCAAGCCTTAGGGCATCATCTCTCTTACCTATAAATACCCCTCAAGTATGTCATTTGAGGGGTGTGCTTGAGTGTGTGTGTGTGTGTTTTTCCTTTGAAGCAATATAACATCTTATTGTTTCATCTTTCTTCTCTCTACCTCTCTAAACATATACATACGATTTATACATATCTTCAAGTCACCAAGTTCTTTACTTTATCTTTCTATTGTACGCCTACTGTTTGAATAACGTGGTACTTGTGTTGGGTTTGCTTGGTAAAGTGATAAGGTTGATATTTGTAAGGTCCTACAATTGGTATCAATCGCCTAACAATGGTTTAGGAGTGTTTGTGTTTGTTTTGAAGGGTTACGTATAAGCTCACGTTTACATCTTTGATACGCATAAAGCTTTAATTTTGCACTCAAAATTCAAGATTCTTGTGGTTTAAGGTTTATTTGGTGCTAAAGTTTCGCTTTTTGCAAAAGTTCAAGCTTTACGTGTTTTCTTCATTTTTAAGCTCGTTTTGGTTATTGGTCATTTCTACTGTAACTTTTCTAGCAACTTTGGGTGAAAAGGTCAACATTTTGGGTTATTCGAGTGTTTTAAGGATATTTGTGCAAGCGAGATCATTTGAATCGTTGGAAATTTCTTACGAGTAGAAGTCAAAAGTCAAAACCCTAGTTTTCTACTCGTAACTTTTTAAGCACTTTGGGTGAAAAAGTTCACATTTTCGTGTTATTTGAGTGTTTTTAAGGCTATCTCGCAAGAGAAATTGGTTGAATCAATGGAAATTTTTACTTAGTAGGTCAAAACCCTAGTTCTACTCGTAAGAAAGTCAACTACTCATAACTTTTCTACTCAGAACTTTTTGGTGAAGAATCTTGAGCTATAACGTTACTCGATCTTCCTCACTGGATAAGTTTGTGGAACACTTCGACTTGTGGATATCTCTTCTGTTGTGACGGTGTAAAGGATTTTGGTTCTTAACCATAGTTTACGATAAGCTAAAAGCTTACGAGTAACTCTACGCATAACTTCAAAATTACAGCGTAAGGTTTACGGTAACTTTTGTCTACGCATAAGCAAGGTTACGCATAAGGTTTCTACGCTTAAGGTTCCTACGCTACGGTTTCTCGATAAGGTTTCTCGCCTAAGGAATCCCACGCCTAAGATCCTACTCAGAACTACATCCTACTCAGTAACCATATCCTACTCGTAACTTTTGTTCTCTCGCTAAGCCCATATCCCACTCAGTAACTTCTTCTGGTCACGCCTAATCTCTTTCACGCCTAAGGTTTAAAAAAAGAGTTTTTGGCGGGAAAACTTGAGTAAAATTTAATTTTTCGAGGAGACTAAACGTTCAATTTTACGAGATTCAAATTTTGGTTTAACTGTGAAAATTTTGGTCAAAATTCAAATTTTGGCCTAAATTCAAAATTTTCGGTCAAATTTTAACGTCAAAATTGTCATAACTCAAATTTTTCATCGACCTTAGAATTGATTTTATAGTGAATTTCAAATTTTGGGCGAAAATTTTTAAGAACCGAGTTTACAGCACGACTTTCGGAAAACCTAAACCAAGCTTAATCTTCATCAACCACAACTCCTTTATCGTTGAATCGATCCTACATCAACTTTATCGATCATACCTTCATCAATGGCAACTCAACAAGACATTCATGCAGTAGGTGCCGAAAACCGACCTCCTATGTTGGCAAAAGGTGGTTATCTTCAATGGACAAGTCGTATGCTCCGTTACATCAAGACCAAACCGAATGGAAAACTCATGATTAAATCCATTCGTGATGGACCCTTCCACCTCGACAAGTTCATGTACACGAAATGCGATGCAACACCTCCCATCCCACCATCCTCTCATCTTCAAACCGAATCGAATATATCTTGAAGAGGATCGAAACAAGTCGATGCGGATGACATGGCAATTCATATTATCCAACTGGGTTTACCAATAGACATCTTTCTTTGCGGTGAGCAGGTTGTGAAACTGCCGATATGTGGGAACGTGTTAGACGGCTATGTTTTGGAATGTAAATTGGTAAACAAGATATGGAGAACAAGTCGCAACCGAATGGGAGAAGTTTACATCTACACCGTGAGAATCCATTGAATCCTACTATGGAAGGTTTTGCACTTTGATGAATGAGCTTATCGAAACAAGTTGGCACCCGAACAATCGCTCAAAACATCAAGTTCTGAATAATCTTCCGTAAGAATGGGGACGATATGTCACTATTGTTAACCAAACAAAAGACTTACATCGGTGAACTTTGATCAACTCAACGATTTTCGAAACAAACCAAGTCAAGCGAATGAAGTCGAAAAAGCAAAATTGGAAAATTGGCACTTATTGCTAAGACTCAAACTACACGGTGAATACACAACAACAAGCTTCATCATCTTCACCAACAACAACTTGCAAAGAATACATTCCACAACCTCAACAACAATTCTATCCACAAGAACAACAAGTCATTCAACAACCGTATCCACAATACCAAGAACAAGGAATCACCGATCCCGTCGGTAGAAGCGACCTTGCAATGTATTTTCTTTATTGATAAAGCATTTAGCATCGCATGGGTAATCAGCGCGTCTGTATCGTGGTCGGTTGGGTCGAATGTTGGAAATCGGATGGGATGTAATGTTGGGAATAGAGCATTGGGTAATCGAATGGCAATGTTGCGACTCCATCGTTGGGAATTATGGAGATGGACATCAAGGGGGTCGATTGTGAATCGAATATGGGATATCAAAATGGGAATAATGCGCTTTATGACTTGCTCGTAATGCTACCTCCGAACCTCAAAGACAAGATTCGGGATCTAGTGTCATACCAATGACAAAGCTTGAAAGATCCAAGACATGTTGATGTTGGCGAGAAAAAGAAGAGTTGGGAATTGAGTTGATCACGAGGAAATCAAATTCGGTACCCAAAATGGGAAGATAAAGCAAACGATAATGCAACCTCCGGTCACACAATCAATCAACGAGCCACAACATCAAACGGTACTTATGACACAACTCCCGCTCACGACACGATTCACTCGATGAGGTACCACATTCGCTTACTCATGAGAAGCCACATTCGTGTCTCCGAACCTTATTATGACACATATGTGGGAGAGCAAGTTAATAGCAATGTTAACTCGAAACTCCATATATGGATCCTAATGGAGGTCAAGTGATACGAATGGTGCTAATGATGAGGAAACTCGTGCTTATTTTGAATCATTAATAAATCAATGTGGCATTGAAGTTGAGAAAGTAAGAACGGTCAATCGCGAAGTTAAGGCCGCGAATAAAAATTGACCGGCGAGCTTGAGAGTTACAAGGAGCACACCAAAGCCTTTGAATTTCATACAAACAAACTTTCGAATTAGAAATTGGTTATCGAGATTCTGCTTTTAAGAGAACAACAATTGCAACTCAAGTATGACACACTTGATGTGAATCAATTTGAAAATAAAATCTTTAAACAAGGAAATTTCGATCTAAACAACCAACTTTCTAAACAAAAAGCATCATTCTCGATCTTGAAAAGAGAAGAAACAGTTGATTGTCGATTTTTCAAAACGAAGATTCTCTTCTTGATGAAATTCGATAAAATGAAACTATCAAAAATTGGATAATTTGCTTTTACAACGGGTCATTCCGCTAAAACAAACAAGATGCTTTCTAATCAAGCAAATCCGATTTTTCACACTTCACATAAAATGGCTCTTGGTAACTCACCTCCTTCGCTCCTCAAGAAAGCTCGGAAAGAACAGAATGTGTTGAACAATGGACAACCTTGCATGAACCCATAATTGTTCGTGATTCTCTTGAAACGTTGGGACTAGGCGAGGAGAGTAGATCAAAATGAAACAAAAGAATCCAGATCTTAAACCGATTGATTATAACAAATGGAACAAAATTAATGGGATTACTTTTGTTAATCAAAAGAAACGTCAAAGTTTTCCATCACACCAAGTGTTTCAAACAAAGTGTCAACACCAGCTTCAAAACCAGCTTCAAAACCGGTTGTAGTTTCCAAATCTCTTTCAAAATCGAACAAATGTCTTCAAACAACTTTTAACACAAGTGATACTAGAAGCATTTTAGACGATGTTAAAACTAGAATTGGGAGTCTTCAAGAGACCGTAAAACTAAAACCACTATGACAAATAACAACCGGTTCTCTACTTTTGATATCGAACAGAAAGTTTTTGAAACTCAAATTGCCCCTCACCGAATAACATCAACCTGTGGTAATTCATGTTGAACAAGCACTTTTGAAAGAAACAGTTGACTTTGTCAAGGACCATAAATCCACGGTAAAGCAAGCTAATGAATGTTTTGAACACATCAAAGTTTTGGAAAATTTGAATGATTCTCTCTTGAAGATGTTATGACTACTGATATCATGTCCATTATCTTACAAACATATTCTCATTGAAGATCATGAAAGACTCGTGATGAGACCTCGAAATTGTTTCAAAATAATGAAAAAGCTCTTATGAAACTTGAAAAGAAAACGTGTCCTATTTTAAACGACTTTGATCGAAAGAGGAATGCAAGTATGACAAACTGTCGTATGGCGTGCCTACAAGGATATGCAAGAGCAAAATGATCTTTGAGAGCTCAAATGGGATGTCTAAAAGGAAAGGTCATGGATACTAAGTTTGCAAAACCATTGACCGAGGAGAATACAAATGTTCCAAAATCGGTTTTCAAACCAAAATGTCTATTTCTCGCCTCCTACAAAAGTCAATGAGAAAATGATTTGTCAAAACAATCGCCCACGGACTTTGCCTATTAAAAGAGAATTATCAAAGCTTTTGAAAACCGCTTTTGATAAAGAAAAGTGATTACACATGGCACTTCTAGGAAAATTACACGGAATGTGACGCAAATCCAGCTTAAAGAATCTGTTGGTTCTAACAAATGGTCAACAATCACTATCTAGAAGAAGCTAGGAAAAAGGCACGAGACTCGAAAAGATGGAATTCTAGGTACAACATCTAGGGTGATGAATTCTACAAGATCTCAAGGCACCGCTAGTAGTAGTAAACCATTACCTAGGAACACTCTACAAAAGACTAGGGATTGGCTTACATCTAAGAGTAGTTGCACAAAAGAAAATGCTATGCCCTTAGAAAACAACACTAGGAATTCTAAGTCTTTTTCGAACAAGAATCAATTTCAAAAGACCAGAGTAGCGAGAGTTAAAGGCGATGTTTTAAACAAGAATATTGAATTTATCTCATACTACATGTAAAAATGTGTCTTTTCATTAATCATGATGCATGTGCCTTACAATATCTCAAGAAAGATAATTCTCGTGCCAAGGCACAATCCACTAAGACACCGAATAGAAACAAACCCGTTGACAAGATGAACATCAAAGGAAACCTAATAGGTGGATATCTTCGGGCGTAGTTTTCAAAAATGAGTCTTCCACGCATCGATAAGAAAACAACTCTGGATCTTACCTAAGGTGGATTCCACGGCAAAGTATTCAACACAATAGGTCTTAGATGGATCCCACAGAAAGATTTTGATACTTGCTCCAACACGGATAATAGTGAAAATCATCGGGATAAGAGTGAGAATCTTGTACTTCTAACATCGTTATTTGTGAAAACTCTTCTTCTTTGGTTGCGGTGAATCAAATATCTCTCGAACCCAGCTCATCCGAGGGTTCCAATCAGCAAAATCTTCTTCTTCATCACTCTTTCTATCTTCTTTATTGATTTTCCATCTTTTATAAAACCAACAAAAGCAAAATATAAAAATATAAAACTTTCAAAAAATACAAAACAATATAAAATCAAAAATCCAAAATATTCTTCTCACGACATGTCTCTTGTATAATCGATATTACAGACGTTTCTAGAAATGTCATTCAACAATGATAATGGGTATGTACAGATGCTTGAGCGAGAGTTCTTTAATTGTTTTCTAAAACATGTCGTTTCTCAAAATTTCTTCATAATAATGGCTTTCAGATACTTGACGAAACCGGACTTCAAATTAATGGCTTGGACACATCGATTCAGACCCGTGCTTCAAAGAAAGGAAAGTGCTTATCAAAATCAAAGGTTTTAAATATTTTTTCAAGCACTATTCCTAAAAACAATGGCTTGTAAGTATTTCACTTGCAACCCGATCTTTAAAGAAAGGAAAGTGCTACGCAAAATCGTTTTTTATAAATATCGAGCACTTATCCTAAAACAAATGAAGATTATTCTTCTCGAATATCTTCAAAAGATTTTCAAAATCTTCTTTTCATCTTATGTACCATTGATTCGAAATTTTTCAAAAGATTTTCAAAATCTCTCACATTTGGTACCAAGATAACTCCTCTAAACCCTTAATTGATTCTAAATTTTTCGTATGAAAAATATGCTTTAGATGGGGGGAGTATAAAACCTAAATTGTTCCAAAATTCATGCTCAATCGGTTTCTCTCAAATGTTTTTCAAAACATATCTTTAAATCATTTTGTTTCAAAACATCATAGATATGCTATTTTTGAGGGGAGAAAGCGTGATTAAAATGTGATAAAAAGGTTTAATGATCGTTGTTTGAATCTCAAAAGAGCTCGACTCGATCGTAACCAATGAATTGACGAGAAATTAAAGTCGAAATGTACCATTTCGAGAAACTTTCTATGGACTTGACGGGACGGGTAATAATTTCAAGCTAGTTCACTAGTGATGTAAACGTGTCTCGAATCGGTCTTGTTCATTTAAAGTCGATCAATTTAAAAGTGCGAACTCTACCCTCACTGTGAAGATTTAAGTTAAAACAATATAAGCACATGTGAAGGGGGAGTGTTTCTGAAAAGATAAAACTCACGGAGTGTTTCAAACATGTTTTCTATCATAAACACTCTGAGATATTTTCAATAAAAATGGTTTTATGGCAACAATAGGACAGTCATGGAGTTATAAGGTGACTAAGGATAGGAAATCCGTCCTATGATCCGCCAGAGCGGAGGATCTACCCAAGGACATCACAAATAGTCGATACTAGAAGTCCTTAGGAATGATTGAAAAAGGAGTAATGTGAGAAAGGAGAAAGAAGGGTTGAAGAATTAAAAGAAATGTAAAAGAAAGGGTGAAAAGAAATAGCCCTCCATATTCAACCTTAGGCGAAAACCGGGTTCAATACATATGCTACTAGTTGTCACTAGTTGACACGGTATTGAAGACCAAGACGTCATGGACCCGTGGACGATCGCACTAAACCTTCTAGCCACTCAATTCCTCTCAAAAGGATTTGTTTCATTCTCACTGGAACCCTACATAATCTATCGACTTTCTCTTAGAGATTGTTGATATTGAAAAGGAGACCCTTTCCCTAGTCTCCGTCGGAAAACCAAAATGCACTTATTGAGTCTAGAGCCACGAGATTCATCAAAAGATCTCATAGGAACACTTGACATGACATTGCTTGTTGTTCATCAATAAGGACACAAGTGATATATTTTAGAGTCCTACGCAGATCTTAGCAACCGCCGAACATTTATGAGAAGTTTCACATCCGTGATCTTGGTGATTGAATGGAAACTCTGCCGGGGTCAACATCAAGCGACCACAAAGCGGTCACTTGTAATTCTCCGTGGATTACGCAGGTGTCTCAAACGGTCTGATCGTGAAGTGATGATTCGGTGTACTTCAATGACTCATCCGAATCAGATGTACTTGATATATCGCGTTATCTCACTTGTGGGACTCCGGTTCGAAGCGGCCTCTGTGAATTAGAGCGTGTTTTCACACTATCTTTGTTAACATCCTCGAAATTCAAACTTGTAAGTGCGGAATCCGCTTATTACTAACAATGTTTTATGTTTTCTTCTTATGGAAGCTCGGGCGGATTGATCGTCGGACTCTCCACATGCTCATACCAACAACACATGAAAGTTCTCATCAAAATCAAAGGCAACAAAGTTAAAGATGATCCTTCGTCAATGTCAAAGAATCCTCAAAGTATAAAGACTAGAGAACTACGTCATTGGTAAATCAAAGTCAAATAGAAGTGTGAGCATGGTGGAGAAAAGCGTGGAGACACCTAACCAACGAAGTTGACAACGGCAGAACAACCACATTAATCGATCACAAAGCATGAAGGAACAAAAATTAAGACTATTCTATATCCACTCACAAAGTTCAAGCTCAAAAGATTAAAGACCTATTCAAGTGGAGCATCTTTGAATGACCACCCTTAGGGGAGATTGTTAGCCTTGATTATTTTTATTAGAAGTGATGGTCATTCACAATTAGGAACCTTGTAATGTGTGTTAGATATCGTGATAGAATAGTCAACGGGCTCGTGGATTGGGCTAAGTGGGGTCCTCATGATGATTATCAATGTCAATCGTGGAATCAAAATCACTTTGGACCCGATCCTAGTTATAACGCTTCGGTTCGACAGCGTCGACCCCCAAAACTTCCGTCATCGATCAATTTCCTCGTATAATTCTTGAAGAACTCTCAGAAACAAGGCATTTCATAGCGAAGATTACTAGGCGATGGCGGCAGCTCAGCTCTCTCTTTGCGAAGCTTTCCGTCTCGATCGGATGAGGAAGATTGGGAGATGAAAAGGACAAGGTGCATATCTCGAGCCACAAAGTACTGCATGTCCACTCTCGCTATCTTGCCTATCTACCTTAGAACCGCGGATAATCTTTTAATGGGGCGAAAATCTTAGCACTATTCAAGACGGAATCATCTTGTCTTGAGAACCTTGTCCCAACCCAGTGAGTCGAGGTTATCTCGGTAATATGTTTGATGAGCCTCTTGATGATGATTCTCCTCCTCTTGACATCCCAAGCGATCATGTCGAGATGTTCTCCGATTCGACAACGATTGTACTTCGTTTGGCGATTCTTTATCTTATGGAGACATCGATTATGTCGAGGAGTTACCTTCGAGCTAGTTAGCTTAGAGGAAGTGAGAGATTCGATGATACGGAAATTGAGGACGAGATACTTCGTGAAAAATTGTTCAATGTAAATCTCCTCGTTTCTAAGATCGAATCATTTGTGCTAAACGACTTGACTCCTATCCCCATTGAGGATAGTGACTCTATCTTGGAAAAGCCGAACCATTTTCAGCTTGAGGCTTTTCAATGATTCTCTTCAATTTGATGTATTCCGCTTTGATGACGATCATATTGAAAAGGAAAGTAGTGGCATTCCACTTTCATATTTCTCTTCACGAGTATGAGTCGTACATTTGAATTGCCTCCTCCTTCCGAAGGAGTAGACTTTTCCATGAGGAGTTCGCGGTGAACTGCTTCATCGATCCTCTTCCTCGGGAATTGAGGATGAGCTTTTGAGCAAAATGCTCTACATCCCTTTCATCCATGAGTAACTCATCCAGTTGAGGATTTTGCCATGGTTGATACTTCGTTCATTCCTCTAGGATAAAGTTTTCAAACCCGTATCTTACCTTTCAAGGAGTTCACTCGGATATTTCTTAAGTCCAACACGGATGTTGTGACTTCTAAAGTGGTGGATAAGATTTACGAACATTAGTTAATGTTCCTCGAACTAATCTTTGCCCACTTATCCCACCCGTTGTCAAGTAATTGACACTTTGCCTTCTCCTCATTTCTTCTCCATGTCTTAACTCTACGAGTGAAGATACCATCTTTGACCCGGCATTTCTCATTCTCTTGGCGGAATATATCTCATCGGTGTGAAACTTTCACGTGCTTGAATGTTTGTCCAAACATCTTGAATGAAAGTCCGATGGAATTGTTTCTTCCTTTGCTTCCCCATGAACCAATGAATGCGGGTCGAGTCAAGCTAGCGACTCGGGAACAAAAACGATGCACACTGGGTTTCACCCGTATTTCTAATTCTTTCACTTTCTACCACCTAGTGTGGGGAGTTGCCCATTGTTGTACATAAGTTTTCTAAAAAAAAAAAAAAAAAAAAAATTTAAAATAATGGCCGTAGTATTTCCTTTTCGTTCTATGTTTCGGCATAACCGCCGGTACTTTGAATATTGAGGGCAATATTCATTTCTAGTGTGAATTCTACGAATTTTATCATGTAAATATACCGTGATTCCCCATTTTGGCCAAATTTTTTTTATGGTTATCGATCATATGTCTAATAAACAAAAAGATTGGCTAATCCGAACAGCGGCTCTTGGTAAAGATATCTCAAATCCGTTGACTTGCAATTTGCCCAAAATTGTATGGTGTTATTCACTATCTTTTTAGTGAAGAGTTGGCTAGCTTAAGTTTATGGCTTGTGGTAAAAGCGGTTGGAAAACCATAATTGGTAATCGACTCACCAAAGATATTTTATCTAAGAGTTGGCTAGTCCGAGCAAGCGTTACGGTAAGAACAAATCAAAACCGTTGAAAGGCGGTGATTTGCTCGAAATCATATGGTTATCGATGTACCATAGTTCTTACTTGAACATTTAACTCTTTAGGTAATGGCTTTTGGTAAAGAGATTCAAATCCATTAAGTTTTCTCAAAAGATTGCTAGGGACTAGCAATGGTTTAGTGTGGGATTGATGAGTGTGTAAAACTCATCATTTTGGTCAATCTGAGCTAAACATCTAAAACACTTTCGATGCATCAAAATCTTGAAATATCTCAAAATTGTGTTTTATATGTTTCGGATGCAAAATTATCGAAAACAAATGAAAAAGAACAAAGTTTGCATAATTGGCGTTCGGTCCCCAACTTTTAAAATGTCAACTTTAGTCCTGGAATTTCAAAGATTGATGAAATTTACCCTGGACATTTTAAATTGGAAAATAATATTTTTAGTCCTTTGGTAATTCTAATTTGTCATTTTGGTCCTATAATAATTTTGGAAAATTCTGACTCTGGTCCTCGAGTTTGATTCACATGATAAGTCCTTGGTTATTAATTGGATCAAATTAAACTACCTAAGTCCAAATCCATTTAACCTACCAAACCCAAAATAAACCCCAGTCGATTCACTAAGGTCCAACAACCGACCCAAACTCCTTATCCCTTTCTACTCTTCCTTTTCCTCCACTCTGCATCCTTTTACAGGAACCCTAATCACCCTAAACCAGTCCATCCCAAACTCCAAACTCACTCCCTCCCCAAGAATAAGTCACGAGATACCAAGACATGTTGGCAATCCACGGTCTTCATTGGAACTCAAGACATCAATGGTGTGGATCAAGGGTGATTTTCATAGCTCATTTGGGTGGTCGGGATTATGTCAAAAGAAACACAAAGCTTCTCAACTCAATTTTCCCACGGAGAGAAAGCACTATGAAGATGTGAAGACCAAGAAGCTTAGTATAAATAGGATATGTTGTAGCCATTATAAGACCCCACAGCTTTAGTTTTAATTTAGTTTCTTTTTTTATTGTAGAATTTTCCTTTATTAATGAAATAGTTTTTACATTTCATCAAAATTTAAGCTTAGTACTTATTTGGATTTAATCAAGCTTCTAAATAGTTAGCAAGTGTTTTGATTTCAAAATCATCAAGTTGTAATCTTGTTTTTCCAAACCGGTTTAGTGAAAAAGACCTTAAGGGTGTTTGGAATTGCCGGTTTGACCCATTTGGGTCTCTAAATGGTTTTATATAATCTTAAACTAGTTGTTTGTTATAAGGTAATGTCAAGTAAGTTTTAGTAGCAATTTAGCTTTTAAATTAGCTTCTAAGTCCACTTTTGAATCATGCATTTGTGATACTGAGTCCCAAGCAACCACCTTTAGCAATCTTATTTCAATTCCATATTAGCTCGGATCTAGTTTTAAGATGCTTTAATGTATGAACTTTAGTTGCTTGTGCTTGTTTTAGCCTTTAGTGCCTAATAGATTGCTTAAATTTGCTTTTGAAAATAGCCCATCTTGCACCCTTTTATGACTGTCTCAGCCTTTCCGGCATTAGACCTCCTTGGCGGCTTATTTATAAGGCATCGAGAATCTCTGCCACTTTTGATTATTTTGGAATCAGCGGTGTTAAGTTAATGTTTTCGGTTTCTTTTCTCAATTTGGAAGGCTCTAGTAGCTTATTTTTGAGCTAATAGAAGCCATTTGAAATTATACGAAGCAGGCACCTTGGACTAAGTGGTGCGGTTGCACAAGTCAAGCATATGCAACTTTTCATTTTTATCCTTGTGCTTATTAGGTGTTCATTATAGTTCATTTAAGCTTTTAGTGCGCATTAGTGCAGTTAGGTTAGCGTAGGTCTTCTTTCGACTTTTAGTGCTTATTAAAACACTTTTGATTGCTTATTTTCCATTTTTCTAGTTTAGGATTCCCAGATATTTACTTATTATTGTTTTCCCATTTGTTATTGATTTTGATTTTAGTAGCTTATTTTAGATTATTGTATCCATGTGGTAGCTTATTTCTCATTCCCAATTGTTTCCATGGCTTATTTGTGCTCACGATTGCTAAGGGTGTGTTTGTTTAATTTCATTGTGGTTGCTAAAAAAAGCATAACCGCTTGTTTCCTATGATCTTTGTTTTATTTTGAGTAGGTTGTTTATTATGGTTTCATGTGGTGCATGCTTGGTTATTTCATCTCATATTGCTTAACTAAGTGCTTATTTGCATTCAATATGTCATAAGGTGTTTGTTTGGAATCTGTTCGGTCATTGGTTACTGGTGATAAAAGCACTTCATTTGAGCTTTGAAAAGTTTGTTTTGTCAAAAGTTTACTTTGATCCGAGCTTTGATTTCCAAAAAAAAAAAAAAAATATAGTGAATAAAAAGGTGCGGTGGTGGGATTCGACCCCGACCTCTTGCACTGACCCGCCTCACAACAACATCTCAAGACCAGCGCCCTTGGGACTTCTTTGTCATGTCTTGTGTAAAAAACTTATGGGTAGTTGGCTTTTCCTTTTAAGCTATTTGTGCTTATTTTACGCTTATTTCACAAACGCATTTTCTTATTTTCTTAGGACGAGTAAAAGCAAGTACTTTTGTGAAATTTTCATATTTTCTAAATTAGCGTAGTATTTTAATTAATTAATTAGATTAATTTAGTTTTTTTTCGTGAAAATAAAATAAAAGTCGAAAAATACCCGGCTTTTTCCTAAAATTATTTTTAGTCGTTTAGAATGTAGGAAAATTGTTTTGCACTTGTGGGACTTAAATTGCATATTTTTCACTTTCGGGGCTTAGTGTGTTCCGGTCTAGTTTTTTGGCATTTTAGCACCCTAGGATGTAGTATAGAATCGTTTTATTGTTTCTTAGACTTAGTAGTAGTTTATTTAGGTTTACTTAGTTTTACATGCTTTATTTTCATTCCGTTCTTTAATTTGTATATTAGCGTAATCAAAACCAAAATTCGTTTAATCGATTCAAGTCCTAATCACGAAACTTATCGACACCGTCAATTTCACACCTCGTTGGGACGACCGGAAATCACTTTCCGGTATCACTTTATCACATTCGTGAAGTTTGGCACGTTAACCCTTTTCATAAAGGTTGATTTGTCGGATTTTCGATTAATTTGATATTGTTGATATTTGTGTTTTCTCACTCTTCTAGCAGAATCATAGACCATAAAAACCCAATATTAGTTGTATGTATAATTAGATTTCCTATTTTGTTCATGGAAGGGCGGTTTAGTGTCTAACAAGCGTAATAGTGCGACAATTATTGCCACTATTTGGGATGTGTAAGATAGTAGATGTAGTCTTCTTTGTTTATGCCACTCACGTAGCCTATTTTGTTATTGAAAGGCTCTGCAAGCTGAAACATTATATGCACGTGTTCTAGATGTAACGTTGATGGTCTGAGCACAAACTTGATGTTATGAAAACACCTTTGGTGTATGTTTATGGTATGTTATAAGTTGTATTATATGAATTGGAATCTTGTGTAGCTAAGTAGTTTGTTGGTTAAAAAGCTAAAATTTGAATGCAATACTACGGACATTGTGCATAAACTTGTAACCATAAATCATATGGACAAAACAACACCATTCTTCATACAACGAGGTAATATACAACAACATATACAACAACAGATTCCATGATTTACCTAAAATAACATACCATTCATCACCATTCATCATACAAACAACCAACATTTGTTCAATTACTCGAACGACAAATACATTAACCTACATACATTAGTACATAACAAGACAATAGTTTGCATCTCTTGTCTTACTACGTAACATACTTGATGAAGAAAAGAAAAGCATGACCATGAAGCATCTGACCTCCCGAACATGTCATACAATTTCCCTTCATCTTAGCTCATTCAATTCTTTGTAAATGAGTTCGACGGTAAAACATCATTGTGATTCTTTTCGGCAACATGGTCATTGAGTTGTGGATGACTTAAGCTCTCAAGTTGCACTCAAAACTGGTTTGTCCTTATCGCCTAAACATGAGGTCTTTGTATCTTGTGATGATAACTCATCATCAAGGAAACCATAGACCTCGCATTTTGATTCCTTATTCTTTACAAACATTAAACAATAATGATTAGCATAAACCTAAAACGAATCAAGTAACATTAATGTGTAGCACTTACGTGTTGGACGAGTTTGAATCTTGACCGAGATTCTCGAGCGTCGAGACTGTTCATAGATTGGGTGCATACATTTACAATAGTCAAGCGTGCAATTTCTTCTTTGTATATTTCCTTGACTATAACGAGTAGAAGTGGAAGGCGAGGTCATTTACTTGACAAATTGTTTATAGCGTGATGGATTGGGAATCGGTTGTCAATTTTGCGTAGATTGCATAAGGTTAAAATTAGGGTTTATGTTGGGAGAGAATTGGGGAAAGTGAAAGTGATGAAATGGAAGAGAGAGTGAAAATGAAAAAAAGTGCCTTATGTTTGAGTTGGAAAGGAGGAAGTGAGTTGGAAGTGTGGCGGGGACAAGAAAAGCGTGACATGGACAAAACCTCTGAAGTTGTCCATGTATCAAACAATTATTGGTGGACAAGATGATTGGTCAAAGGGTTATTTTTTATTCGATCGTCATACTTAACATTTGCGTAGTATGATCTTAAATAGGTTATTCTTTCATTTACTTATTCATTTACTTTACATTTGCAATCTAAATATATTGATCTAGAGTTGGGACAACAAGAGTCAAAACCATATAGGTGTAGATCGATCCATATGTTACATTAATAAAACCCTGGTGGGTGATATAATAAAAACGACTGGATAAACCTATGGAGAGTATGCATGACTAATACTATTACAAGCTAGAATAACATTAACATGATTCGTACAAAGAATAGCCACTACCAAATGTACTAGTAAGGTCCTTAGTTTTCAAACAAGAGGTTAAGGATTCAAAGCCTCCTTAAGTGTGTACATTTGGGAGTTGCCAAGGAAGAGCTGGAAGCAGTCGATTAGGTGAGGGTGGCGTCTGTCATGAGTCAAAAGGCCGCCCTCCCAGATAACCTGAGCAGTACCGTTTATCCGTTTATGATCCATACAATGAATATGATGGGAACGATCCATCCAAGTGATCAACCATTTCCGAGCTAAAACGTCATCAGGGAAGCATCAAGCCATTGAACACCCCTAGTTGTGTAAACTCGAATGGTTTCATATTCAGACATCTAACGAACCACCTTGTGTACTAGTGCTCGTGGTGGTGCTTCGATCCTTGTTCATCAAAGTAACCAGCATCATACCGACTAATATCAGAGTCGCGACCAGTTAGTTCCTGAACAAGAGATCTAAAGCATGACGCACTTGTCTTCACCTTCATAGGAGAAGATATATAGACAACTTTCAGCTGCTTCTTGTTGGTCTTTCTGCAACTGTTCTTCTTGTGCTTGATAGCAGATGTATTCATATTGATTTTATATATGGTTGCACAATGTTTGTTATGACATAAGAGTCGGGCTTAAATAATGAGATAGTTCGAGAAAAATGATTGGTTTTGGTTGAAAAGAATTAAGATTGAAGAAGTAGAAGGTTCGAATAACGAAATTTAATTACTTGGATGACCCGTAAGTCTTTTTATGAAAGTGATTTTGTATACACGTGCGCAGACTTCAATGACTTGCCAAATTTCAATCGCTGAAGTATCCATGTAGCATCCGTAGGCTGCATGAAAGCAAAGAATACTATTTATAAAACATTTATATTATTCTTTTTTAAGATTTTTACCATGATGTCACAACCTTTAACACATTAAACAAAGTAAAATTACCATATTGTATTCACAAGTTAGTTGATTAATACTTCCTTAAATTTAGCGATGTTTTTAAATTAATCATTGTTTTATATAAAAAAAAAAAATTTAAGTTTGGTATTTGTGATTTACTCGTATATGTTTAATCTTTAAAAGCGTTTAATTTCGTGAAATCTTATTTTAAAAGCATACTGTTCGTTTAGTCGCTTTATTTTGGATGGTAGTTCTTTCTTGTTAAATGTTAACAGTTAGTCATCTAGATTAATGATTTTTGCACCGTTAGTCCTCCGTTAAATGTGCACCGTTAATAATGTTAGCACCGTCCTTTTTACGTTATCGCCCCTTTTCTTTACGTTTTATCTGTTTATCAAGTATTAGTTCGTTTTTATCCGTTTTACGTTTTATCTGTTTCATTTGTTTTTTCAGTTTCCGTTTTCACGTTTTCATATGTTTTTTGTTTTCAACCATTTTCATGGTTTTATCCGTTTCAATGATTTTATATGTTTCGTCCGTTTTATATGTTTTGTCCCTTTTTTACAATTTTCCACTTGTTTTATCGTTTCGTATGTTTTGTCCTTTTTCCGTTTTGCGGGTTTTATCGGGACAAAAGCGTAAAATCGGTGACTACCTAAAAGGACAAAAGCATAAAAATAGACAAAAGCGTAAAAACCGAGCAACGTAAAAATCTAAAACTACCTAAAGCGGACGACGTATAAAACATAAAAAGCGTAAAGAAGGACGGCGTGTGAAAGCAGAAAAAAATTGTATAAAGCAGGCAAAAGGATGAAAATATAAAGCGAGCGAATACGGTTAAGCGAACAAAAGCGTAAAGCAGACAAAACATATAAAAGCAGAACGGATAAAAGCATTAAAAGCAGAATGACGTAAAAATGGGAAAGCGAATGAAAAAGAGCAGCGGATAAAAATAGACAAAAGCGTAAAAACACGGTAAAACTATTATGGAATGACTGGCGAAAACTATTATTTGAAAAATAGGACTAGCGGCGCAAAATTATTGGATGGACTAGGTTGCAAGCGCTTGGAGAAACTAACGGCATCAAAATAGGGACTCGAATGAGTGCAAGGTTTCATGAATAGGTATCGGTGTAATTAAAGCGATTTAGTATTTAGCATGAAATCTGAAGCAAACCGAGGCGCGTAATTTTTCTAAAATAAAGTTTTTAAGTAATAGATGTGTTTATTTAATGTTTTAAACTTGTGTTCGATGACATAAGTTAGAAAAATCATTTCATATAATTAATTGTGAAAATTAAAAGGTGTTGGTAAGTTATAAGAATGGTTTGTCGTTCTTATATGAGAATCTGTAAGTGTTACAGGGGCGAGAAGAGGGAAGTTCTATCATCCTTTGTCTTTTATGTTTTGGTGTAATAAATTTTCTAGAGTTGAATTAACCATTTTACCCAAAGAAAATTAAAAGGTTTACTAAAATATTGATTGTAAATGATAAAACATCATTTACTAAATTAATTTTAAATATTGTTTAATTCTAAGACTTTTGTCGTTTTTTGTTTATAACCGTAACTTTCTTTTTTTAGTACATATTAAACGTTGTATTAAAGTCACTCTACACGTTTTGTACGAATATTAGATCAGCAATGTATTACTCATGTATCCTAGAAAACTTAAAAACCAAATAATCAAAATAAAGCTTTGTTGACGATGTTACTGTTTTGCACTACTTGATGATTATTATATTATTTGTATTTTTGGTTGAAAATCTGAACCAATCACAAGTTGAGTTGTGGAGACTAGGCACCGATAAGCTTTGACGCTAAAATGCAACGTAAAAAAGTAGGATTTTGCAAAGCTTTTGGAATCCTACTTTTAACTAAAAATAAAGTTAAATACACCATTAGCCCTCAAGTTTTTGCAGATTTCACGTATAGTAAAATAGGACAAAATTACACCTATCTTCCCCAATATTGCTCGCCGTTTATCTAATTTTTGTAATGACGTTAAATTTCTTTCGTTATCTCCAATCACTTGCCAGTCACACGAAGATAATTTAGTCATTTTGCTTTTGTCCTTTTCATCTTCATTTTCCACTCTATTCTAGGGAACAAAAACTACAACTTTCAATTACAATATCACATATCACAAGATTCACAACAACAACAACAACAATGTAAGAACAACAAAATCGATTCATGGATTCAAGAAACACATATAAGAACAAATAACAACAATAATAGATTCCTTATCTCATATTCATATCAATCTTTATATAAAAAATGTGAATCAAAGCTTATGAACAACAAGGTCTCAGGTTTTGCAACAAGATAAATCAACATCGTCAAGAACCTTCAAACTTTCAACTAACCGAACTCTTAACCAAAGATACCTACCTGTGATCTAGTAGAAATCAAAACCACTTTCACACACATAAATCAAAAACATAACCACAAACACTTAAATAGAACAAAGAATGAAGGAAAAAAAATAGTGGTGTTCATACTGTGTCCATTTTTTCTCTAAGAGTTTGATGAAGAATAAAATGTTCTTATTCTTGTTTTGGATTTACTGATTAGGATCTAGGAATATCTAGTTCTTTTTATGGGTGATTTAATGATTAAAAAATGATTTGCACACATTTTGCACATTTAATGTATAACTAGTTAAGCGTAAGTGATAAGCAATCTGTTGTTTAATGCGTATTAGAGTGTGAAATTATTATTTTTTAAAAAGAAAGAAAAGAAAAGGATGGAGTGTGAAATCATTTCAAGAAAAAGGATAGAGTATTCTTAAACATATTAAAAAGAAATAATATTCAAGAACATATAGAAGGACATGTTGAAGATGGAAAAGGATAAAAAGGAAAATGACTAAATATCTTGTATGTCCGCGTGTATTGGAGAGATAGAGAGATAATTTAAAGTCGTTATAAATTTGGACCAACAAAGCAATATTGCCGGCGTTGGGAAGGATTAGTGTAATTTTATCCGATTTTTGATATATATGTTAAATCTTCAAAACCTTGGAGACTAGCGGTGTATTTTACTATAAAAATAAAAAAGAAGATTGATGAAGCATAATCGGAAAGACTTGAGATTGGCTTGAGATATAGGCTCCGAGTTGAGGCTCGACAAGCGGTGAAGCTCTATCACTACTCGGCGAAAACTCAAATGGGTTTTGCCCATATGTAGTTAGTCGGCCTTTGAGATGTAATCTTTGGGGAGCAAGTTAGGATTAAGGTTTTCACTTATATATACCCCTCTATTTTAGTTGTAACTTAATCTCTTGTGTGGGTGCATTCAATAATATAATCTCTCTGGTTTGATTTTGTGGACTGTTCGACTACTCTAGTCGTAGATACCATGTTATATCGTGTGTCTCTATTTTCCACAGCCTTGTTTGTATTTCTTTTGTTTGTTTTGGCGATGGCGCGCGATATCCACAACATTACAATTCTTTTCATCTTAATAATTCTCATTTTATTTTTCATATGAAGTTATGCCTTAGCTCTATTTCCGACTTAAAATGAATGTTTTCGTATGCATGGAAACGGGCAGAAAAATCGTATATAATAGTTTTGACTGCTTGGGCCTGACAAACAATATATTATTTGAGTGGCCGTGCTTAGTTGGGTCTAACAATGGCTTTTGATGGGCTTGTGTGCCTCACAGATGGCAATTCAAGGAACTTCAGTCAAATCTTTGCGGAACATAATTGACGACTTGACGTTAAGGGTGTTCGCGGATTAGGTAATATCGCGATGTAGAAAATCGGCAAAACCGAGGCGAAAATAATTGAACGAATTTATGACCCGAACGAATTGGTCAAACCGAACCAAAGGCTAAATATTTGGTTATCGGGTTGGATATGGTTTTAAGCGGTAAAGCAAAATCAAAAGCCGAACCGGCAATTCATATAAAATATATATTTTTCTGTATATATATGAAAAAAATCACTAAAACTCTTTTTAGTATAAATATGATTTAAGCTTGAAAAAAATATTTTGTGCTAAAAATATATATAATTAAATAAAAATAATTAAAATTATGTAATTGGGTTATTCGGTTCGGTTTTGATATAGGGTTCGGTTTTGATTCATTCGGTTCAGTTGAATCAAATTTAAGTTCGATTCGGTTTCGGTTTATACAGGAAAAAAATTAACCGAGTATAGAATAAATAATAGAATAATAAAATAGAGGCAGGTGAGCACCCTACTTGGCGTTGATCTTATTATCTTAACATCCTATACATCGAAAATGAACTTTAGATTCTTATCAATCATGTGTTCATACATAATATTTTACTAGAAGTGCCGCATGATGCGTGTTGGTCTTAGATGACTATTTTGTAGCGACAAATGTTTTTCATTTTCGTCCCAATTGAGTAAGTTTTCTCTTTTGATTAAACCTTCCACTACTAAAGAAAACTCGTAAAAATATATCAAAATGGATGTTGAATTAAAGGCGCAAAATTTTAAAAATATGGTGAAATTAGATCATAAAAAATTAAGCAGGATTAAAAGATATTTAAATTTAAAAATAAAGGTGATTAATTAGTTAGGAAGTGGCGTATGTCGGCACATTATTGGGCTTTTATTTTAGTTTGTTAAATTTCATATCTTTTGTTATTTTTAGTTAGAGTGACAATGTCATTTTCGATGATTAATTCTTTATCTTATTTTTTTAATTTTTTTATAATAATAGTAAAAAGTCGAATTTTATCTTCAATTTTAGAGAACTTAAATCATAAAGAAGAACTTCGTCGTTATAAAGTAGTATAGATAGTGTATACGTCTCTCTGGGTGGCTGCTAATTTCATTAACGGAACTTGGACAAGGCCAACTAAAGTCAAAATATCACTAATAGTAAAAATTGAAAAAAATAAATAAAAGTTAGATATTTAACATCATAGCAAAAGGAATCTAAGAAAATGCACTATAAGAACGAACAGCAAAAATCTAGAATTCTTAAGATAAGGTCATGGTGAGTGTAATAGAACTTGCTTATACAAAAGTGTTGATCGATATGTATGGGTGGTAATTTAAAGCTCAATACATCATGGTATCGTAAGGCTTACATTATCACCCAAAGTTCATCGTAATAAAACTTATTTTTTTACAGTTTTACATATGTGGTAATGAGCGTAGATTCCTGGTTGGTGCAACCAAGAATGCAACAATAAAAATTTGGCGAGTCGATGATGTCTGCGCACATGTATAATCTATAAAAAAAACAAAAAAAAGGACTTGCGGGTCATGCAAGTATCTTAATTTCGTCAATGGAATCTTCTGTTCTTGTAGAATCTAGCTTCATTTCAAACCCTAAACCTAAAGTTACTTTTGGATAAACAAATCAACTTATTAACCCTTTTGTTCTTATATAAACCCATGCATGCATCACTCTTTTGCCATTACGAATTATACCAATAGATTAATCTAGAAATGCTTAGCGTCAAACGCACCAAAATGGTACTAAAAGAAAGACAACAACAAGCTTAAAGTTGTCTACATATCTTCTCCTATGAAGGTCAAGACTAATGCTTCAAGGTTTAGAGCTCTTGTTCAAGAACTCACGGTGCGTGACTCGAGATATTAGCGCTATGATGTGAATTACTTTGAGCATGTTGCTCCCTCGTCGGCTGCAACAATGAAAACTAGTAAGGATGGTGGTTCAAAACCAGTTGAGTGTGATCTACCTGAGTTGTTCACTGACTTTGAGTCGTTCTTTGATGATGTGTTTAGGGTTGATCAGTTGGAAGGGATATCACCGTACTATTCTTCATTCAGTCTTGCTTGCAATAAATTTGTGACACTAGGTTCATTGGACCATTAGTTAGTGTTATAAGAATTTGGGAAGATGTTTAAGATAATGTATTAACAATTATAATTATGAATTGGTTGCTAAGAGGCCTGGTGCACACATGGCATGTTATAGAATAATTTTTGCATCTATGGTAGCGCCATGACATAAAAGCTGCGTCTTCAACATATTATAGGTCCATCGTCATTCGGTTCATATCTCGTTATCGACTTTTTGGGTGAGTGGGTGGTGTATTTTTGGTGGTGTCTATATGAATTTTATTGGGGAGGGTGTTTATGTTATCTTGGTGTTATAGAATAGGGTTAATGATATGGAATCATGATGTCTTTCGTTT
Source organism: Chrysanthemum lavandulifolium (assembly GCA_022545495.1). Classification (NCBI taxonomy): domain Eukaryota; kingdom Viridiplantae; phylum Streptophyta; class Magnoliopsida; order Asterales; family Asteraceae; genus Chrysanthemum; species Chrysanthemum lavandulifolium. Next base: position 231,508,142 of record CM040241.1, on the reverse strand, counting down.
GTTCTAATATCGATACGGACCTAAAAAATCTGTAATCTATCGACTTTCAAATTTTGTTTCATTATCATACGTTTTGTTTGCACGTTAGTCCTTTGACTAACGACCGTTATAATTAACTCAAAATATGTTTTCGTTTTAAATCGTTTCATACGTTGCTATCCGTCTTTATACGTTTGCCGTTTTCTTTATGTTTTATTTGCATCGTTAGTCCTTTTGACTAACGACCGTTTATAATTAACTCAAAGTATGTTTAAACCGAACAAAATGCTTGAAAACATATAAAAGCGTGAAAACATATTTTGAGTTAATTACAAGCGATTAGTTAGTCAAAGGGACTAATGATCAAACAAACAAAACGTGTAAAGCAGGCGGCGTATAAAAGCGGATAAAAGCGTGTAAGCGTGAAAACATATTTTTGTAGTTAATTACAAGCGGTCGTTAGTCAAAGCGTATGATAATGAAACAAATGGGAAAGTAAGTTCTTGAAACATGCCAAAGGACTAGCAAGGCGAGTTGGATGGTGATTATGGTAATTTTACGGGTTAGTATATGATAAAAACGAAATAGGAAAATACGTTTTATTAAATGAATTATCACTATAGGATATATGCTGAGATGACGGTCAATAACATGTTATAGGGTACGAACTACACCACCTCTCTAATGTCAATCAACGTTTGGATCATGTAAGAAAATGCCAATACTGCCAAAGACCGTGGATAAAGATGTGTTAACAGTAAAACGACCAATATAACATACAATGTCAAATTAATCTAACAATGCTAAAGAGATGTGAATGGTTACGAAATGATATGATGATAAAATATCAAAATACTCCCTCTCTTTTGTTTCTGATTCAATGTTTGTTTCTAAGAAGAAAGATAAAATTTGTGACTCGTGATCAAATGTACATATACATCGTAAAAGTATGGTTGAAATACTATAGATGATAACAAAATCATTAGCGTATTGTTAATACTCTTAGCTAAACTGTTCAAACATGTTGGAACTCGTTTCGATCATACAAAGAAACATCATAATCTCATTATGTTAATATTAATAATAAGTAACATATTTTCAAATAAAAAACAATTAGAAATTTCTAAATACAAATATAGCATAAAAGGGTTAATGCACTCTCTTCCTTTTTCGCTCCCTTAACTGAATTCGGCCTTTCTCACCATTAAAATTCACTTAAAACCTTCATTTCCTTCACTAATAATGCATATTTTACAATTATAAACCTATCAATCGTTTCGTCTTTTGATTGTGCACATGAATACGATTGAATTTTTATTATTGTAGGTTTGTGAAAACCCCAAAATTGATGTTTTCGATTTTAGTCTAATTTGTACAGTATCTTGATTCAATGAATTGTAAATGAAAATGTCAAACAAAAAGGCAATTGAAAAGGAAAATAAAGGTTCCTGACAAGTATGGGAACTTTGTTGGTGCTTTGAGGGGATGAATACGGATAATAGTGATAGAAATGGGATGTTGTTTGAGTGACTTGAAGAACCTTCCTCGTGAAGTTACAGTTTTGAAAATACAAAAATACTCTTCTCATTCCTCTTATCCGTATGATTCTATTTCTCTTACCTCTCCATACCGTTTGATTCTACTCTTCTTTAACCTCAAAACCGTTTAATTCTATCTCTTTAACCCTCTATATGTTTAATTCTTATGTCGACAATCATCAACATCATCGTCACAAGTGTGTGTGGCGGTGTGGAAGGCCTAGTTCAAGCGAATTTTGCAATTTGTGCGAATTATCCATAAAATTATTTCCAAGTTATTTTGACCACCACCACGCCGAAATACATTCTAATGTTGACAAACCCGTTCAAGCGTCGGACTACCTCAAGCACTCAACGAGGGTTACGAGGACACTTTCTTTGAAGTTAGAGCCCGTAATCTAATCGAACAAATTCAAGCCGATGAAAAAGGTCGAGAATTAGAATTGATTACGATGAACCTGTTCAAACACGGAGACCATAGCGGAAGTGGTGGAACTTGCTAGCTCTAAGAGCACACCCACTCCCAACTCCGGAATCTTGAGCGTTTCTGGCGATGTCTTTAGGGTCGGAAATGACATGATTCAAAACTTCTTAATTGAACTTATCAAGATTCAACCGGAAATACGCTTTTCCTTCCTTATGTGATGTTGAACCCTCGATTCCTATTCCGGAGCCGAAATATCTTCGTTTGATCAAAGTTATTGCTACGGTTGTGGAGACTTGTTACCACAAGGTTTCGTTATTACAAATGTATGTCAGTGGTGTGGAAACTATCTTGTCAATGGATGTTGTTCGATTTGCACGAGAATTCATTTGCTTATGATTCTAACGGAATCTTCGGTTATCCTCAAAACAATTTCAATTACCCTCCACAAAATCATGAACCGAACGTATTTTCATCATGATCAACGTCATTTCAAGATTTCTCTCCCCATATCCTCATTGTGCTAAGTGTGGGGTCCTCATGATGATTATCAATGTCAATCGTGGAATCAAAATCACTTTGGACCCGATCCTAGTTATAACGCTTCGGTTCGACAGCGTCGACCCCCAAAACTTCCGTCATCGATCAATTTCCTCGTATAATTCTTGAAGAACTCTCAGAAACAAGGCATTTCATAGCGAAGATTACTAGGCGATGGCGGCAGCTCAGCTCTCTCTTTGCGAAGCTTTCCGTCTCGATCGGATGAGGAAGATTGGGAGATGAAAAGGACAAGGTGCATATCTCGAGCCACAAAGTACTGCATGTCCACTCTCGCTATCTTGCCTATCTACCTTAGAACCGCGGATAATCTTTTAATGGGGCGAAAATCTTAGCACTATTCAAGACGGAATCATCTTGTCTTGAGAACCTTGTCCCAACCCAGTGAGTCGAGGTTATCTCGGTAATATGTTTGATGAGCCTCTTGATGATGATTCTCCTCCTCTTGACATCCCAAGCGATCATGTCGAGATGTTCTCCGATTCGACAACGATTGTACTTCGTTTGGCGATTCTTTATCTTATGGAGACATCGATTATGTCGAGGAGTTACCTTCGAGCTAGTTAGCTTAGAGGAAGTGAGAGATTCGATGATACGGAAATTGAGGACGAGATACTTCGTGAAAAATTGTTCAATGTAAATCTCCTCGTTTCTAAGATCGAATCATTTGTGCTAAACGACTTGACTCCTATCCCCATTGAGGATAGTGACTCTATCTTGGAAAAGCCGAACCATTTTCAGCTTGAGGCTTTTCAATGATTCTCTTCAATTTGATGTATTCCGCTTTGATGACGATCATATTGAAAAGGAAAGTAGTGGCATTCCACTTTCATATTTCTCTTCACGAGTATGAGTCGTACATTTGAATTGCCTCCTCCTTCCGAAGGAGTAGACTTTTCCATGAGGAGTTCGCGGTGAACTGCTTCATCGATCCTCTTCCTCGGGAATTGAGGATGAGCTTTTGAGCAAAATGCTCTACATCCCTTTCATCCATGAGTAACTCATCCAGTTGAGGATTTTGCCATGGTTGATACTTCGTTCATTCCTCTAGGATAAAGTTTTCAAACCCGTATCTTACCTTTCAAGGAGTTCACTCGGATATTTCTTAAGTCCAACACGGATGTTGTGACTTCTAAAGTGGTGGATAAGATTTACGAACATTAGTTAATGTTCCTCGAACTAATCTTTGCCCACTTATCCCACCCGTTGTCAAGTAATTGACACTTTGCCTTCTCCTCATTTCTTCTCCATGTCTTAACTCTACGAGTGAAGATACCATCTTTGACCCGGCATTTCTCATTCTCTTGGCGGAATATATCTCATCGGTGTGAAACTTTCACGTGCTTGAATGTTTGTCCAAACATCTTGAATGAAAGTCCGATGGAATTGTTTCTTCCTTTGCTTCCCCATGAACCAATGAATGCGGGTCGAGTCAAGCTAGCGACTCGGGAACAAAAACGATGCACACTGGGTTTCACCCGTATTTCTAATTCTTTCACTTTCTACCACCTAGTGTGGGGAGTTGCCCATTGTTGTACATAAGTTTTCTAAAAAAAAAAAAAAAAAAAAAATTTAAAATAATGGCCGTAGTATTTCCTTTTCGTTCTATGTTTCGGCATAACCGCCGGTACTTTGAATATTGAGGGCAATATTCATTTCTAGTGTGAATTCTACGAATTTTATCATGTAAATATACCGTGATTCCCCATTTTGGCCAAATTTTTTTTATGGTTATCGATCATATGTCTAATAAACAAAAAGATTGGCTAATCCGAACAGCGGCTCTTGGTAAAGATATCTCAAATCCGTTGACTTGCAATTTGCCCAAAATTGTATGGTGTTATTCACTATCTTTTTAGTGAAGAGTTGGCTAGCTTAAGTTTATGGCTTGTGGTAAAAGCGGTTGGAAAACCATAATTGGTAATCGACTCACCAAAGATATTTTATCTAAGAGTTGGCTAGTCCGAGCAAGCGTTACGGTAAGAACAAATCAAAACCGTTGAAAGGCGGTGATTTGCTCGAAATCATATGGTTATCGATGTACCATAGTTCTTACTTGAACATTTAACTCTTTAGGTAATGGCTTTTGGTAAAGAGATTCAAATCCATTAAGTTTTCTCAAAAGATTGCTAGGGACTAGCAATGGTTTAGTGTGGGATTGATGAGTGTGTAAAACTCATCATTTTGGTCAATCTGAGCTAAACATCTAAAACACTTTCGATGCATCAAAATCTTGAAATATCTCAAAATTGTGTTTTATATGTTTCGGATGCAAAATTATCGAAAACAAATGAAAAAGAACAAAGTTTGCATAATTGGCGTTCGGTCCCCAACTTTTAAAATGTCAACTTTAGTCCTGGAATTTCAAAGATTGATGAAATTTACCCTGGACATTTTAAATTGGAAAATAATATTTTTAGTCCTTTGGTAATTCTAATTTGTCATTTTGGTCCTATAATAATTTTGGAAAATTCTGACTCTGGTCCTCGAGTTTGATTCACATGATAAGTCCTTGGTTATTAATTGGATCAAATTAAACTACCTAAGTCCAAATCCATTTAACCTACCAAACCCAAAATAAACCCCAGTCGATTCACTAAGGTCCAACAACCGACCCAAACTCCTTATCCCTTTCTACTCTTCCTTTTCCTCCACTCTGCATCCTTTTACAGGAACCCTAATCACCCTAAACCAGTCCATCCCAAACTCCAAACTCACTCCCTCCCCAAGAATAAGTCACGAGATACCAAGACATGTTGGCAATCCACGGTCTTCATTGGAACTCAAGACATCAATGGTGTGGATCAAGGGTGATTTTCATAGCTCATTTGGGTGGTCGGGATTATGTCAAAAGAAACACAAAGCTTCTCAACTCAATTTTCCCACGGAGAGAAAGCACTATGAAGATGTGAAGACCAAGAAGCTTAGTATAAATAGGATATGTTGTAGCCATTATAAGACCCCACAGCTTTAGTTTTAATTTAGTTTCTTTTTTTATTGTAGAATTTTCCTTTATTAATGAAATAGTTTTTACATTTCATCAAAATTTAAGCTTAGTACTTATTTGGATTTAATCAAGCTTCTAAATAGTTAGCAAGTGTTTTGATTTCAAAATCATCAAGTTGTAATCTTGTTTTTCCAAACCGGTTTAGTGAAAAAGACCTTAAGGGTGTTTGGAATTGCCGGTTTGACCCATTTGGGTCTCTAAATGGTTTTATATAATCTTAAACTAGTTGTTTGTTATAAGGTAATGTCAAGTAAGTTTTAGTAGCAATTTAGCTTTTAAATTAGCTTCTAAGTCCACTTTTGAATCATGCATTTGTGATACTGAGTCCCAAGCAACCACCTTTAGCAATCTTATTTCAATTCCATATTAGCTCGGATCTAGTTTTAAGATGCTTTAATGTATGAACTTTAGTTGCTTGTGCTTGTTTTAGCCTTTAGTGCCTAATAGATTGCTTAAATTTGCTTTTGAAAATAGCCCATCTTGCACCCTTTTATGACTGTCTCAGCCTTTCCGGCATTAGACCTCCTTGGCGGCTTATTTATAAGGCATCGAGAATCTCTGCCACTTTTGATTATTTTGGAATCAGCGGTGTTAAGTTAATGTTTTCGGTTTCTTTTCTCAATTTGGAAGGCTCTAGTAGCTTATTTTTGAGCTAATAGAAGCCATTTGAAATTATACGAAGCAGGCACCTTGGACTAAGTGGTGCGGTTGCACAAGTCAAGCATATGCAACTTTTCATTTTTATCCTTGTGCTTATTAGGTGTTCATTATAGTTCATTTAAGCTTTTAGTGCGCATTAGTGCAGTTAGGTTAGCGTAGGTCTTCTTTCGACTTTTAGTGCTTATTAAAACACTTTTGATTGCTTATTTTCCATTTTTCTAGTTTAGGATTCCCAGATATTTACTTATTATTGTTTTCCCATTTGTTATTGATTTTGATTTTAGTAGCTTATTTTAGATTATTGTATCCATGTGGTAGCTTATTTCTCATTCCCAATTGTTTCCATGGCTTATTTGTGCTCACGATTGCTAAGGGTGTGTTTGTTTAATTTCATTGTGGTTGCTAAAAAAAGCATAACCGCTTGTTTCCTATGATCTTTGTTTTATTTTGAGTAGGTTGTTTATTATGGTTTCATGTGGTGCATGCTTGGTTATTTCATCTCATATTGCTTAACTAAGTGCTTATTTGCATTCAATATGTCATAAGGTGTTTGTTTGGAATCTGTTCGGTCATTGGTTACTGGTGATAAAAGCACTTCATTTGAGCTTTGAAAAGTTTGTTTTGTCAAAAGTTTACTTTGATCCGAGCTTTGATTTCCAAAAAAAAAAAAAAAATATAGTGAATAAAAAGGTGCGGTGGTGGGATTCGACCCCGACCTCTTGCACTGACCCGCCTCACAACAACATCTCAAGACCAGCGCCCTTGGGACTTCTTTGTCATGTCTTGTGTAAAAAACTTATGGGTAGTTGGCTTTTCCTTTTAAGCTATTTGTGCTTATTTTACGCTTATTTCACAAACGCATTTTCTTATTTTCTTAGGACGAGTAAAAGCAAGTACTTTTGTGAAATTTTCATATTTTCTAAATTAGCGTAGTATTTTAATTAATTAATTAGATTAATTTAGTTTTTTTTCGTGAAAATAAAATAAAAGTCGAAAAATACCCGGCTTTTTCCTAAAATTATTTTTAGTCGTTTAGAATGTAGGAAAATTGTTTTGCACTTGTGGGACTTAAATTGCATATTTTTCACTTTCGGGGCTTAGTGTGTTCCGGTCTAGTTTTTTGGCATTTTAGCACCCTAGGATGTAGTATAGAATCGTTTTATTGTTTCTTAGACTTAGTAGTAGTTTATTTAGGTTTACTTAGTTTTACATGCTTTATTTTCATTCCGTTCTTTAATTTGTATATTAGCGTAATCAAAACCAAAATTCGTTTAATCGATTCAAGTCCTAATCACGAAACTTATCGACACCGTCAATTTCACACCTCGTTGGGACGACCGGAAATCACTTTCCGGTATCACTTTATCACATTCGTGAAGTTTGGCACGTTAACCCTTTTCATAAAGGTTGATTTGTCGGATTTTCGATTAATTTGATATTGTTGATATTTGTGTTTTCTCACTCTTCTAGCAGAATCATAGACCATAAAAACCCAATATTAGTTGTATGTATAATTAGATTTCCTATTTTGTTCATGGAAGGGCGGTTTAGTGTCTAACAAGCGTAATAGTGCGACAATTATTGCCACTATTTGGGATGTGTAAGATAGTAGATGTAGTCTTCTTTGTTTATGCCACTCACGTAGCCTATTTTGTTATTGAAAGGCTCTGCAAGCTGAAACATTATATGCACGTGTTCTAGATGTAACGTTGATGGTCTGAGCACAAACTTGATGTTATGAAAACACCTTTGGTGTATGTTTATGGTATGTTATAAGTTGTATTATATGAATTGGAATCTTGTGTAGCTAAGTAGTTTGTTGGTTAAAAAGCTAAAATTTGAATGCAATACTACGGACATTGTGCATAAACTTGTAACCATAAATCATATGGACAAAACAACACCATTCTTCATACAACGAGGTAATATACAACAACATATACAACAACAGATTCCATGATTTACCTAAAATAACATACCATTCATCACCATTCATCATACAAACAACCAACATTTGTTCAATTACTCGAACGACAAATACATTAACCTACATACATTAGTACATAACAAGACAATAGTTTGCATCTCTTGTCTTACTACGTAACATACTTGATGAAGAAAAGAAAAGCATGACCATGAAGCATCTGACCTCCCGAACATGTCATACAATTTCCCTTCATCTTAGCTCATTCAATTCTTTGTAAATGAGTTCGACGGTAAAACATCATTGTGATTCTTTTCGGCAACATGGTCATTGAGTTGTGGATGACTTAAGCTCTCAAGTTGCACTCAAAACTGGTTTGTCCTTATCGCCTAAACATGAGGTCTTTGTATCTTGTGATGATAACTCATCATCAAGGAAACCATAGACCTCGCATTTTGATTCCTTATTCTTTACAAACATTAAACAATAATGATTAGCATAAACCTAAAACGAATCAAGTAACATTAATGTGTAGCACTTACGTGTTGGACGAGTTTGAATCTTGACCGAGATTCTCGAGCGTCGAGACTGTTCATAGATTGGGTGCATACATTTACAATAGTCAAGCGTGCAATTTCTTCTTTGTATATTTCCTTGACTATAACGAGTAGAAGTGGAAGGCGAGGTCATTTACTTGACAAATTGTTTATAGCGTGATGGATTGGGAATCGGTTGTCAATTTTGCGTAGATTGCATAAGGTTAAAATTAGGGTTTATGTTGGGAGAGAATTGGGGAAAGTGAAAGTGATGAAATGGAAGAGAGAGTGAAAATGAAAAAAAGTGCCTTATGTTTGAGTTGGAAAGGAGGAAGTGAGTTGGAAGTGTGGCGGGGACAAGAAAAGCGTGACATGGACAAAACCTCTGAAGTTGTCCATGTATCAAACAATTATTGGTGGACAAGATGATTGGTCAAAGGGTTATTTTTTATTCGATCGTCATACTTAACATTTGCGTAGTATGATCTTAAATAGGTTATTCTTTCATTTACTTATTCATTTACTTTACATTTGCAATCTAAATATATTGATCTAGAGTTGGGACAACAAGAGTCAAAACCATATAGGTGTAGATCGATCCATATGTTACATTAATAAAACCCTGGTGGGTGATATAATAAAAACGACTGGATAAACCTATGGAGAGTATGCATGACTAATACTATTACAAGCTAGAATAACATTAACATGATTCGTACAAAGAATAGCCACTACCAAATGTACTAGTAAGGTCCTTAGTTTTCAAACAAGAGGTTAAGGATTCAAAGCCTCCTTAAGTGTGTACATTTGGGAGTTGCCAAGGAAGAGCTGGAAGCAGTCGATTAGGTGAGGGTGGCGTCTGTCATGAGTCAAAAGGCCGCCCTCCCAGATAACCTGAGCAGTACCGTTTATCCGTTTATGATCCATACAATGAATATGATGGGAACGATCCATCCAAGTGATCAACCATTTCCGAGCTAAAACGTCATCAGGGAAGCATCAAGCCATTGAACACCCCTAGTTGTGTAAACTCGAATGGTTTCATATTCAGACATCTAACGAACCACCTTGTGTACTAGTGCTCGTGGTGGTGCTTCGATCCTTGTTCATCAAAGTAACCAGCATCATACCGACTAATATCAGAGTCGCGACCAGTTAGTTCCTGAACAAGAGATCTAAAGCATGACGCACTTGTCTTCACCTTCATAGGAGAAGATATATAGACAACTTTCAGCTGCTTCTTGTTGGTCTTTCTGCAACTGTTCTTCTTGTGCTTGATAGCAGATGTATTCATATTGATTTTATATATGGTTGCACAATGTTTGTTATGACATAAGAGTCGGGCTTAAATAATGAGATAGTTCGAGAAAAATGATTGGTTTTGGTTGAAAAGAATTAAGATTGAAGAAGTAGAAGGTTCGAATAACGAAATTTAATTACTTGGATGACCCGTAAGTCTTTTTATGAAAGTGATTTTGTATACACGTGCGCAGACTTCAATGACTTGCCAAATTTCAATCGCTGAAGTATCCATGTAGCATCCGTAGGCTGCATGAAAGCAAAGAATACTATTTATAAAACATTTATATTATTCTTTTTTAAAGATTTTTTACCATGATGTCACAACCTTTAACACATTAAACAAAGTAAAATTACCATATTGTATTCACAAGTTAGTTGATTAATACTTCCTTAAATTTAGCGATGTTTTTAAATTAATCATTGTTTTATATAAAAAAAAAAAATTTAAGTTTGGTATTTGTGATTTACTCGTATATGTTTAATCTTTAAAAGCGTTTAATTTCGTGAAATCTTATTTTAAAAGCATACTGTTCGTTTAGTCGCTTTATTTTGGATGGTAGTTCTTTCTTGTTAAATGTTAACAGTTAGTCATCTAGATTAATGATTTTTGCACCGTTAGTCCTCCGTTAAATGTGCACCGTTAATAATGTTAGCACCGTCCTTTTTACGTTATCGCCCCTTTTCTTTACGTTTTATCTGTTTATCAAGTATTAGTTCGTTTTTATCCGTTTTACGTTTTATCTGTTTCATTTGTTTTTTCAGTTTCCGTTTTCACGTTTTCATATGTTTTTTGTTTTCAACCATTTTCATGGTTTTATCCGTTTCAATGATTTTATATGTTTCGTCCGTTTTATATGTTTTGTCCCTTTTTTACAATTTTCCACTTGTTTTATCGTTTCGTATGTTTTGTCCTTTTTCCGTTTTGCGGGTTTTATCGGGACAAAAGCGTAAAATCGGTGACTACCTAAAAGGACAAAAGCATAAAAATAGACAAAAGCGTAAAAACCGAGCAACGTAAAAATCTAAAACTACCTAAAGCGGACGACGTATAAAACATAAAAAGCGTAAAGAAGGACGGCGTGTGAAAGCAGAAAAAAATTGTATAAAGCAGGCAAAAGGATGAAAATATAAAGCGAGCGAATACGGTTAAGCGAACAAAAGCGTAAAGCAGACAAAACATATAAAAGCAGAACGGATAAAAGCATTAAAAGCAGAATGACGTAAAAATGGGAAAGCGAATGAAAAAGAGCAGCGGATAAAAATAGACAAAAGCGTAAAAACACGGTAAAACTATTATGGAATGACTGGCGAAAACTATTATTTGAAAAATAGGACTAGCGGCGCAAAATTATTGGATGGACTAGGTTGCAAGCGCTTGGAGAAACTAACGGCATCAAAATAGGGACTCGAATGAGTGCAAGGTTTCATGAATAGGTATCGGTGTAATTAAAGCGATTTAGTATTTAGCATGAAATCTGAAGCAAACCGAGGCGCGTAATTTTTCTAAAATAAAGTTTTTAAGTAATAGATGTGTTTATTTAATGTTTTAAACTTGTGTTCGATGACATAAGTTAGAAAAATCATTTCATATAATTAATTGTGAAAATTAAAAGGTGTTGGTAAGTTATAAGAATGGTTTGTCGTTCTTATATGAGAATCTGTAAGTGTTACAGGGGCGAGAAGAGGGAAGTTCTATCATCCTTTGTCTTTTATGTTTTGGTGTAATAAATTTTCTAGAGTTGAATTAACCATTTTACCCAAAGAAAATTAAAAGGTTTACTAAAATATTGATTGTAAATGATAAAACATCATTTACTAAATTAATTTTAAATATTGTTTAATTCTAAGACTTTTGTCGTTTTTTGTTTATAACCGTAACTTTCTTTTTTTAGTACATATTAAACGTTGTATTAAAGTCACTCTACACGTTTTGTACGAATATTAGATCAGCAATGTATTACTCATGTATCCTAGAAAACTTAAAAACCAAATAATCAAAATAAAGCTTTGTTGACGATGTTACTGTTTTGCACTACTTGATGATTATTATATTATTTGTATTTTTGGTTGAAAATCTGAACCAATCACAAGTTGAGTTGTGGAGACTAGGCACCGATAAGCTTTGACGCTAAAATGCAACGTAAAAAAGTAGGATTTTGCAAAGCTTTTGGAATCCTACTTTTAACTAAAAATAAAGTTAAATACACCATTAGCCCTCAAGTTTTTGCAGATTTCACGTATAGTAAAATAGGACAAAATTACACCTATCTTCCCCAATATTGCTCGCCGTTTATCTAATTTTTGTAATGACGTTAAATTTCTTTCGTTATCTCCAATCACTTGCCAGTCACACGAAGATAATTTAGTCATTTTGCTTTTGTCCTTTTCATCTTCATTTTCCACTCTATTCTAGGAACAAAAACTACAACTTTCAATTACAATATCACATATCACAAGATTCACAACAACAACAACAACAATGTAAGAACAACAAAATCGATTCATGGATTCAAGAAACACATATAAGAACAAATAACAACAATAATAGATTCCTTATCTCATATTCATATCAATCTTTATATAAAAAATGTGAATCAAAGCTTATGAACAACAAGGTCTCAGGTTTTGCAACAAGATAAATCAACATCGTCAAGAACCTTCAAACTTTCAACTAACCGAACTCTTAACCAAAGATACCTACCTGTGATCTAGTAGAAATCAAAACCACTTTCACACACATAAATCAAAAACATAACCACAAACACTTAAATAGAACAAAGAATGAAGGAAAAAAAATAGTGGTGTTCATACTGTGTCCATTTTTTCTCTAAGAGTTTGATGAAGAATAAAATGTTCTTATTCTTGTTTTGGATTTACTGATTAGGATCTAGGAATATCTAGTTCTTTTTATGGGTGATTTAATGATTAAAAAATGATTTGCACACATTTTGCACATTTAATGTATAACTAGTTAAGCGTAAGTGATAAGCAATCTGTTGTTTAATGCGTATTAGAGTGTGAAATTATTATTTTTTAAAAAGAAAGAAAAGAAAAGGATGGAGTGTGAAATCATTTCAAGAAAAAGGATAGAGTATTCTTAAACATATTAAAAAGAAATAATATTCAAGAACATATAGAAGGACATGTTGAAGATGGAAAAGGATAAAAAGGAAAATGACTAAATATCTTGTATGTCCGCGTGTATTGGAGAGATAGAGAGATAATTTAAAGTCGTTATAAATTTGGACCAACAAAGCAATATTGCCGGCGTTGGGAAGGATTAGTGTAATTTTATCCGATTTTTGATATATATGTTAAATCTTCAAAACCTTGGAGACTAGCGGTGTATTTTACTATAAAAATAAAAAAGAAGATTGATGAAGCATAATCGGAAAGACTTGAGATTGGCTTGAGATATAGGCTCCGAGTTGAGGCTCGACAAGCGGTGAAGCTCTATCACTACTCGGCGAAAACTCAAATGGGTTTTGCCCATATGTAGTTAGTCGGCCTTTGAGATGTAATCTTTGGGGAGCAAGTTAGGATTAAGGTTTTCACTTATATATACCCCTCTATTTTAGTTGTAACTTAATCTCTTGTGTGGGTGCATTCAATAATATAATCTCTCTGGTTTGATTTTGTGGACTGTTCGACTACTCTAGTCGTAGATACCATGTTATATCGTGTGTCTCTATTTTCCACAGCCTTGTTTGTATTTCTTTTGTTTGTTTTGGCGATGGCGCGCGATATCCACAACATTACAATTCTTTTCATCTTAATAATTCTCATTTTATTTTTCATATGAAGTTATGCCTTAGCTCTATTTCCGACTTAAAATGAATGTTTTCGTATGCATGGAAACGGGCAGAAAAATCGTATATAATAGTTTTGACTGCTTGGGCCTGACAAACAATATATTATTTGAGTGGCCGTGCTTAGTTGGGTCTAACAATGGCTTTTGATGGGCTTGTGTGCCTCACAGATGGCAATTCAAGGAACTTCAGTCAAATCTTTGCGGAACATAATTGACGACTTGACGTTAAGGGTGTTCGCGGATTAGGTAATATCGCGATGTAGAAAATCGGCAAAACCGAGGCGAAAATAATTGAACGAATTTATGACCCGAACGAATTGGTCAAACCGAACCAAAGGCTAAATATTTGGTTATCGGGTTGGATATGGTTTTAAGCGGTAAAGCAAAATCAAAAGCCGAACCGGCAATTCATATAAAATATATATTTTTCTGTATATATATGAAAAAAATCACTAAAACTCTTTTTAGTATAAATATGATTTAAGCTTGAAAAAAATATTTTGTGCTAAAAATATATATAATTAAATAAAAATAATTAAAATTATGTAATTGGGTTATTCGGTTCGGTTTTGATATAGGGTTCGGTTTTGATTCATTCGGTTCAGTTGAATCAAATTTAAGTTCGATTCGGTTTCGGTTTATACAGGAAAAAAATTAACCGAGTATAGAATAAATAATAGAATAATAAAATAGAGGCAGGTGAGCACCCTACTTGGCGTTGATCTTATTATCTTAACATCCTATACATCGAAAATGAACTTTAGATTCTTATCAATCATGTGTTCATACATAATATTTTACTAGAAGTGCCGCATGATGCGTGTTGGTCTTAGATGACTATTTTGTAGCGACAAATGTTTTTCATTTTCGTCCCAATTGAGTAAGTTTTCTCTTTTGATTAAACCTTCCACTACTAAAGAAAACTCGTAAAAATATATCAAAATGGATGTTGAATTAAAGGCGCAAAATTTTAAAAATATGGTGAAATTAGATCATAAAAAATTAAGCAGGATTAAAAGATATTTAAATTTAAAAATAAAGGTGATTAATTAGTTAGGAAGTGGCGTATGTCGGCACATTATTGGGCTTTTATTTTAGTTTGTTAAATTTCATATCTTTTGTTATTTTTAGTTAGAGTGACAATGTCATTTTCGATGATTAATTCTTTATCTTATTTTTTTAATTTTTTTATAATAATAGTAAAAAGTCGAATTTTATCTTCAATTTTAGAGAACTTAAATCATAAAGAAGAACTTCGTCGTTATAAAGTAGTATAGATAGTGTATACGTCTCTCTGGGTGGCTGCTAATTTCATTAACGGAACTTGGACAAGGCCAACTAAAGTCAAAATATCACTAATAGTAAAAATTGAAAAAAATAAATAAAAGTTAGATATTTAACATCATAGCAAAAGGAATCTAAGAAAATGCACTATAAGAACGAACAGCAAAAATCTAGAATTCTTAAGATAAGGTCATGGTGAGTGTAATAGAACTTGCTTATACAAAAGTGTTGATCGATATGTATGGGTGGTAATTTAAAGCTCAATACATCATGGTATCGTAAGGCTTACATTATCACCCAAAGTTCATCGTAATAAAACTTATTTTTTTACAGTTTTACATATGTGGTAATGAGCGTAGATTCCTGGTTGGTGCAACCAAGAATGCAACAATAAAAATTTGGCGAGTCGATGATGTCTGCGCACATGTATAATCTATAAAAAAAACAAAAAAAAGGACTTGCGGGTCATGCAAGTATCTTAATTTCGTCAATGGAATCTTCTGTTCTTGTAGAATCTAGCTTCATTTCAAACCCTAAACCTAAAGTTACTTTTGGATAAACAAATCAACTTATTAACCCTTTTGTTCTTATATAAACCCATGCATGCATCACTCTTTTGCCATTACGAATTATACCAATAGATTAATCTAGAAATGCTTAGCGTCAAACGCACCAAAATGGTACTAAAAGAAAGACAACAACAAGCTTAAAGTTGTCTACATATCTTCTCCTATGAAGGTCAAGACTAATGCTTCAAGGTTTAGAGCTCTTGTTCAAGAACTCACGGTGCGTGACTCGAGATATTAGCGCTATGATGTGAATTACTTTGAGCATGTTGCTCCCTCGTCGGCTGCAACAATGAAAACTAGTAAGGATGGTGGTTCAAAACCAGTTGAGTGTGATCTACCTGAGTTGTTCACTGACTTTGAGTCGTTCTTTGATGATGTGTTTAGGGTTGATCAGTTGGAAGGGATATCACCGTACTATTCTTCATTCAGTCTTGCTTGCAATAAATTTGTGACACTAGGTTCATTGGACCATTAGTTAGTGTTATAAGAATTTGGGAAGATGTTTAAGATAATGTATTAACAATTATAATTATGAATTGGTTGCTAAGAGGCCTGGTGCACACATGGCATGTTATAGAATAATTTTTGCATCTATGGTAGCGCCATGACATAAAAGCTGCGTCTTCAACATATTATAGGTCCATCGTCATTCGGTTCATATCTCGTTATCGACTTTTTGGGTGAGTGGGTGGTGTATTTTTGGTGGTGTCTATATGAATTTTATTGGGGAGGGTGTTTATGTTATCTTGGTGTTATAGAATAGGGTTAATGATATGGAATCATGATGTCTTTCGTTTGTTCTAATATCGATACGGACCTAAAAAATCTGTAATCTATCGACTTTCAAATTTTGTTTCATTATCATACGTTTTGTTTGCACGTTAGTCCTTTGACTAACGACCGTTATAATTAACTCAAAATATGTTTTCGTTTTAAATCGTTTCATACGTTGCTATCCGTCTTTATACGTTTGCCGTTTTCTTTATGTTTTATTTGCATCGTTAGTCCTTTTGACTAACGACCGTTTATAATTAACTCAAAGTATGTTTAAACCGAACAAAATGCTTGAAAACATATAAAAGCGTGAAAACATATTTTGAGTTAATTACAAGCGATTAGTTAGTCAAAGGGACTAATGATCAAACAAACAAAACGTGTAAAGCAGGCGGCGTATAAAAGCGGATAAAAGCGTGTAAGCGTGAAAACATATTTTTGTAGTTAATTACAAGCGGTCGTTAGTCAAAGCGTATGATAATGAAACAAATGGGAAAGTAAGTTCTTGAAACATGCCAAAGGACTAGCAAGGCGAGTTGGATGGTGATTATGGTAATTTTACGGGTTAGTATATGATAAAAACGAAATAGGAAAATACGTTTTATTAAATGAATTATCACTATAGGATATATGCTGAGATGACGGTCAATAACATGTTATAGGGTACGAACTACACCACCTCTCTAATGTCAATCAACGTTTGGATCATGTAAGAAAATGCCAACTTTCTTGAGGAAGGAGTGTCTTTGTGAAGCTATTGAGAATGGGTTTAGCGAGTGCTTTAATGCGGTGTTGGTAAGTCTAAGGCACAAACCAATAATCACAATGCTCGAATCAATGCGGGTTCTTGTAATGGAGGATGCACACAATGAGGGTCCTTATGGATAAGTGGAAAGGCGATATATGCCCAAATATTTAGAACATCTTGGAGCATTCAAAGGATCACCAAAGGTAACCTTTAAATTTTAAACATAATGTGTTCTTGTCAGTTACTTTTACTGTTGTGCATTAAGATAATATACGTAAATAATGTCTGGTGTATTTTCCTATTAACAGGTTTTGGCATGTTGTCTCATGTGGGGGAAACAAGTTTGAAGTAAGGAAAGGATACTACGCTTTCAAGGTAGATGAGCCAAACCGGACGTGCTCTTGCCGAATGTGGCAAATTCGGGTTTGCCTTGTTGCCATAATAGCTTGTCTTTTAAGTTGAATAAGAAGGTTGAGGATTATGTCCGGAGTGTTTTAGGAAGGATAGGTATTTACTAGCGTATGGTCAATATATGAAACCAGGTTAATGGAATTGACTTTTAGCGGATGTTAGCCACCTTTCTAGGATTTTAGGACCAATTCTAAGACAATGCACAGTAGACCTAAGCGAAAAAGGGTCGAGGGCATCCCATGAAAAGAAATCAACAACTAAGATAAGTAGAGCCGGTATCGTTATGAGTTGCCAAAAGTGCGGTGAAACAAAGCATAATAGGAAAGGGTGTGTAAACCAGCCGAAACCCCCTGTTTGTAAGGAAAAAAGCAAACCTGGTAGACCATTCAAGAAACACAACACAGAAACACAGTTGGTAGATGACCATGACATACCTAGATTTGTTAACAATGACATAAATGAATTTGAAATAGGGGCTACAAACATAAGGGGTGTGTTAGGTGACGGTAGACCATTTTACTTGGGAAAACAAAAGAAGAAGAGGGTGGTGCTAATGTCGATGGGGTCATTTGAAAATGAGAGGAGGTAGGACCAAAGTGGTACACTTATTCCATTTCAAAGGGTTGCCGGGATGGGAGCGTGGTTGGCAACGGATGGTGTTACACGATACCATTGAGGATGAACAACGTATGCATTCGATTATCCGGGAGAACCGCGAGCTAATGTGAGCCAAACATAGCGGTACTAGTGAGTAGACCAAATTTTGTGAGCGTTATGTTTATTAGGCGTAACACATAACACTAATGTACTTTTATTACGTATTGAAATAATGATAGAAACTCAGTGGGTGGGTCGGTCGATTTGGCAAATAACGTTGTAACAAGAGCACGTAAAGTCTGCGACATCGGAGATAGTTGCGATCAGAAGAATGCCGGGAGGAGCAAGAGGTGGTGCTAGTGTCGGTAGAGGCGGGCGCAACAAAGCAATTACTTGGAAGGAAAACCATGTCGGTGAAGCTCACGAGTTGAACATACTAAAGAAAAAGTGGACCAAAATTGCCACCACCAAGGTTGCCTAGCCAAAGAATCCTTAGCAAGAAGCTAGTTGCACCACCTAAAAGGCTGGTTCGGTGTGGACAATGAAATTGTTACGGACTAGGCGATGAGTGTGTAAAACTCATCATTTTGGTCAATCTGAGCTAAAACATCTAAAACACTCAAATGCATCAAAATCTTGAAAATATCTCAAAATTGTGTTTTATATGTTTCGGATGCAAAATTATCGAAAACAAATGAAAAAGCAGACAAAGTTTGCATAATTGGCGTTTCAGTCCCCGACTTTTAAAAATGTCAACTTTAGTCCACGGAATTTCAAAGATTGTGAAATTTACCCTGGACATTTAAATTGGAAAATAATATTTTTAGTCCTTTGGTAATTCTAATTTGTCATTTTGGTCCTTATAATAATTTTGGAAAATTACACCACGGTCCATGAGTTTGATTCTACATGATAAGTCCCTTGGTTATTAATTGGATCAAAATTAAACTACCTAAGTCCAAATCCATTTAACCTACCAAACCCAAAATAAAATACCCAGTCGATTGCTAACCGGTTCAACAACCCGACCCAAACTCCTTTTCCCTTTTCCTCTCTTCCTTTTCCTCCACACTCTGCATCCTTTTACCCAGAACCCTAATCACCTAAAACCAGTCCATCCCAAACTCCAAACCCACCATCCCTCCCAAGAATAAGTCACGAGATACCAAGACATGTTGGCAATCCTGGTCTTCCATTGGAACTCAAGACATCAATGGTGTGGATCAAAAGGGTGATTTTCATAGCTCATTTGGGTGGTCAGGATTATGTCAAAAGAAACACAAAGCTTCTCAGCTCAATTTTCCCACACAGAGAAAGCACACTATGAAGATGTGAAGACCAAGAAGCCCTTAGTATAAATAAGACATGTTGTAGCCATTATAAGACCCCCTAGATTTAGTTTTAATTTAGTTATCTTTTTTTTTATTGTAGAATTTTTCCTTTATTAATGAAATAGTTTTTACATTTCTGTCAAAAATTTAAGCTTAGTACTTATTTGGATTTAATCAAGTTTCTAAATAGTTAGCAAGTGTTTTTCAGATTTCAAAAATCATCCAAGTTGTAATCTTGTTTTTCCAAACCAGTTTTAGTGAGAAAAACAGCCTTTAAGGGGTGTTTGGAATTGCCAGTTTGACCCATTTTGGGTCTCTAAATGGTTTTATATAATCTTAAACTAGTTGTTTGTTAGCCTTAAGGTAATGTCAAGTAAGTTTTAGTATCAATTTAGCTTTTAAATTAGCTTCTATAAGTCCCTTTTGAATCATAAAATTTGTGATAACAGGTCCCAAGCAACCACCTTTAGCAATCTTATTTCAATTCCATATTAGCTCGGATCTAGTTTTTAAGATGCTTTAATGTATAAACTTTAGTTGCTTGTGCTTGTTTTAGCCTTTAGTGCCTAATAGATTGCTTAAATTTGCTTTTGAAAGCACCCATCTTGCACCCTTTTATGCCCTGTCTCAAGCTGCCTCGGACCCAGACCTCCGCCAGCGACTTATTTATAAGGCTGTCAAGAATCTCTGCCCACTTTTGATTATTTTGGAATCCCAGCGGTGTTAAGTTAATGTTTTCGAGTTTCTTTTCTCAATTTGGAAGGCTCTAGTAGCTTATTTTTGAGCTAATAGAAGCCATTTGAGGTCAACATGAAAACAGCACCCTTGGACTAAGTGGTGCGGTGCACGCAAGTCAAACGCCCATGCACTTTTCATTTTTATCCTTGTGCTTATTAGGTGTTCATTATAGTTCATTTAAGCTTTTAGTGCGCATTAGTGCGATTAGGTTAGCGTGGGTCTTCTTTCGACTTTTAGTGCTTATTAAAACACTTTTGATTGCTTATTTTCCATTTTCCTAGTTTAGGATTCCCTAGATATTTACTTATTATTGTTTTTCCCATTTCGTTATTGATTTTTGATTTTTAGTAGCTTATTTTAGATTATTGTATCCATGTGGTAGCTTATTTCTCATTCCCAATTGTTTCCATGGCTTATTTGTGCTCATTGATTGCTAAGGGTGTGTTTGTTTAATTTCTGTTGTGGGCTGCTAAAAAAAAAACAGTAGCAACTGCTTGTTTCCTTTATGATCTTTGTTTTATTCTTGAGTAGGTTGTTTATTATGGTTTCATGTGGTGCATGCTTGCTTATTTCCATCTCATCGCTGCTTAACTAAGTGCTTATTTGCATTCAATATGTCATAAAGGTGTTTGTTTGGAATCTGTTCCAGATCAGTGGTTACAAGCTGATAAAACAGCTTCATTTGAGCTTTTGAAAAAGTTTGTTTTTGTCAAAAAGTTTACTTTGATCCGAGCTTTGATTTCCAAAAAAGAAAAAAATCCAAAAAAAATATAGTGAATAAAAAGGTGCAGTGGTGGGATTCGACCCCCTGACCTCTTGCACACAGCCACGCCTCACAACAACATCTCAAGACCAACTGCCTTGGGACTTCTTTCATCATGTCTTATGCAATTAAAACTTATGGGTAGTTGGCGGTTTCCCTTTTAAGCTATTTGTGCTTATTTTCGCTTATTTCACAAAGAACTCGCATTTTCTTATTTTTCTTAGGACCAAGATAAAGCATAAAAGTACTTTTGTGAAATTTTCATATTTTCTAAATTAGCGTAGTATTTTTAATTAATTAATTAGATTAATTTAGTTTTTTATTAAATGAAAATAAAATAAAAGTCGAAAAAATACCCGGCTTTTTCCTAAAATTATTTTTAGTCGTTTAGAATGTAGGAAAATTGTTTTGCACTTGTGGGACTTAAATTGCATATTTTTCACTTTCGGGGCTTAGTGTGTTCCTGGTCTTTAGTTTTTTGCATTTTAGCACCCTAGGATGTAGTATAGAATCGTTTTATTGTTTCTTAGACTTAGTAGTAGTTTATTTAGAGTTTACTTAGTTTTACATGCTTTATTTTCATTCCGTTCTTTAATTTGTATATTAGCGTAATCAAAACCAAAATTGTTTAATCAATTCAAGTCCTAATCACGAAACTTATCGACACCGTCAATTTCACACTCGTTGGGACACGACCGGAAATCACTTTCCGGTATCACTTTATCACATTCGTGAAGTTTGGCACGTTAACCCTTTTCATAAAAGGTTGATTTGTCGGATTTTATGATTAATTTGATATTGTTGATATTTGTGTTTTCTCACACTCATTTCTAACGAATCAAATTTTGGAGCATTGCCGGGGAGGTGTGTTGCGACAATATCGTGATTTTTGCGATTAGTGACTTGAAGAACCTTCTCGTGAAGTTACTGTTTTGAAAATACAAAAATACTCTTCTCATTCCTCTTATCCGTATGATTCTATTTCTCTTACCCTCTCATACCGTTTGATTCTACTCTTCTTTAACCTCAAAACCGTTTAATTCTATCTCTTTAACCCTCTATATGTTTAATTCTTATGTCGACAATCATCAACATCATCGTCACAAGTGTGTGTGAGCGGTGTGGAAGGCCTAGTTCAAGCGAATTTTGCAATTTGTGCGAATTATCCATAAAAAATTATTTCCAAAGTTATTTTGACCACCCGCCACAACCCGAAATACATTCTAATGTTGACAAACCCGTTCAAACGTCGGAGCTACCTCAAGCACTCACTGAGGGTTACGAGGACACTTTCTTTGAAGTTAGAGCCCGTAATCTAATCGAACAAATTCAAGCCGATGAAAAAAGGTCGAGAATTAGAATTGATTACGATGAACCCGTTCAAACACCGGAGACCATAACGGAAGTGGTGGAACTTGCTAGCTCTAAGAGCACACCACTTGTCCCAACTCCGGAATCTTCAGAACGTTTTACCGACGATGTCTTTAGGGTCAGAAATGACATGATTCAAAACTTCTTAATTGAACTTCGTCAAGATTCAACTTCGGGAAATACCGCTTTTCCTTCCTTATGTGATGTTGTTGAACCCTCGATTCCTATTCCCGAGCCCGAAATATCTTCGTTTGATCAAAGTTATTGCTACGGTTGTGGAGACTTGTTACCACAAGGTTTTCGTTGTTACAAATGTATGTGCGAGTGGTGTGGAAACTATCTTGTCAATGGATGTTGTTCGATTTGCACCGAGAATTCATTTGCTTATGATTCTAACCCGGAATCTTTCAGTTATCCTCAAAACAATTTCAATTACCCTCCACAAAATTCATACGAACCAGAACCGTATTTTCATCATGATCAAACGTCATTTCAAGATTTCTCTCCCCAATATCCTCATTGTGCTAAGTGTGGGGGTCCTCATGATGATTATCAATGTCAATCGTGGAATCAAAATCACTTTGGACCCGATCCTAGTTATAACGCTTCCAGTTCTGACAACGTCCAACCCCCAAAACTTCCCGTCATCGATCAATTTCCTCGTATAATTCTTGAAGAACTCTCAGAAACAAGCCGCATAGCGAAGATTACTAGGCGATGAGCGAGCACTCAAAAGCTCTCTTTAACGAAGCTTTCCGTCTCGATGACGAGGATGAGGAAGATTGGGAGATGAAAAGGACAAGGTGCATATCTCAAGCCCACAAAGTACCGCACATGTCCACTCTCGCCCTTATCTTGCCTATCTACCTTAGAACCGTCGGATAATCTTTTAATGGGGGCGAAAATCTTAGCACTATTCGGAAGCGGAATCATCTTGTCTTGAGAACCTTGTCCCAACCCAAGTGAGTCCGAGGTTATCTCCGTAATATGTTTGATGAGCCTCTTGATGATGATTCTTCTCCTCTCTTGACATCCCAAACGATCATGTCGAGATGTTCTCCGATTCGACAACGATTGTACCGTTTGACGATTCTTTATCTTATGGAGACATCGATTATGTCGAGGAGTTACCTTCGAGCTAGTTAGCTTAGAGGAAGTGAGAGATTCGATGATCACGGAAATTGAGGACGAGATACTTCGTGAAAAATTGTTCAATGTAAATCTCCTCGTTTCTAAGATCGAATCATTTTGTGCTAAACCGACTTGACTCCTATCCCCATTGAGGATAGTGACTCTATCTTGGAAAAGCCGAACCATTTTCTGAGCTTGAGGCTTTTCCAATGATTCTCTTCCGAATTTGATGTATTCCGCTTTGATGACGATCATATTGAAAAGGAAAGTAGTGGCATTCCCACTTTTCATATTTCTCTTCCTGAGTATGAGTCGTCCACATTTGAATTGCCTCCTCCTTCCGAAAGGAGTAGACTTTTCCATGAGGAGTTCGCCGGTGAACTCGCTCACATCGATCCTCTTCCTCCGGGAATTGAGGATGAGCTTTTTGAGCAAAATGCTCTACATCCCCTTTCATCCATGAGTAACTCATCCACCATTGAGGATTTTGCCATGGTTGATACTTGCGTTTCATTCCTCTCTGAGGATAAAGTTTTCAAACCCGGTATCTTACCTTTCAAGGGAGTTCACTCTCGGATATTTCTTAAGTCCAACACGGATGTTGTGACTTCTAAAGTGGTGGATAAGATTTCTGAACATTCCGTTAATGTTCCTCAAACTAATCTTTTGCCCACTTATCCCACCCGTTGTCAAGTAATTGACACTTTGCCTTCTCCTCCCATTTCTTCTCCATGTCTTAACTCCTACGAGAGTGAAGATACCATCTTTGACCCCGGCATTTCTCATTCTCTTGAGCCGGGAATATATCTCATCGGTGTGAAACTTTCACGTGCTTCAAATGTTTGTCCAAACATCTTGAATGAAAGTCCGATGGAGATTGTTTCTTCCACTTTGCTTCCCATGAACCAATGAATGCGGGTCGAGTCAAGCTAGCGACTCGGGAACAAAAACAGATAGCACACTATATGGGTTTCACCCATATTTCTAATTCTTTCTACTTTCTACCACCCTAGTGTGGGGAGTTGCCCATTGTTGTACATAAGTTTTCTAAAAAAAAAAAAAAAAAAAAAAAAATTTAAAATAATGGCCGTAGTATTTCCCTTTTCGTTCTATGTTTCGGCATAACCATGGGGTACTTTGAATATTGAGGGCAATATTCATTTCTAGTGTGGGGAATTCTCGCGAATTTTATCATGTAAATATACCGTGATTCCCCCATTTTGGCCAAATTTTTTTTATGGTTATCGATCCGCCATGTCTAATAAACAAAAGGATTGGCTAATCCGAGAGCAAGCGGCTCTTGGTAAAGATATCTCAAATCCGTTGACGACTTGCAATTTGCCCAAAATTGTATGGTGTTCATTCACCATATCTTTAATTAGTGAAGAGTTGGCTAGCCCGCAAGTTTATGGCTTGTGGTAAAGGCGGTTGGAAAACCATAATTGGTAATCGACTCACCAAAGATATTTTATCTAAGAGTTGGCTAGTCCGAAGCAAGCGGCTTACGGTAAAACAAATCAAAACCGTTGAAAGTCGGTGATTTGCTCGAAATCATATGGTTATCGATGTACCATAGTTCTTACTTGAACTAAAACATTTGGCTACTCGAGTAATGGCTTTTGGTAAAGAGATTCAAATCCATTAAGTTTTCTCAAAAGATTGCTAGGGACTAGCAATGGTTTAGTGTGGGGATTGATGAGTGTGTAAAACTCATCATTTTGGTCAATCTGAATGCAAAACATCTAAAAACACTCGAAATGCATCAAAATGTTGAAAATATCTCAAAATTGTGTTTTATATGTTTCGGATGCAAAATTATCGAAAACAAATGAAAACGAACAAAGTTTGCATAATTGGCGATTTGGTCCCCAACTTTTAAAATGTCAACTTTAGTCCCTGGAATTTCAAAGATTGACAGAATTTACCCCTGGACATTTTAAATTGGAAAATAATATTTTTTTAGTCCTTTGGTAATTCTAATTTGTCATTTTTGGTCCTTATAATAATTTTTGGAAAATTACAGCTCTGGTCCCTTGAGTTTCAGATTCTACATGATAAGTCCCTTGGTTATTAATTGGATCAAAATTAAACTACCTAAGTCCAAATCCATTTAACCTACCAAACCCAAAATAAAATACCCAAGTCCAATTGCTAACCGGTCCAACAACCCGACCCAAACTCCTTATCCCCTTTTCCCTCTCTTCCTTTTTCCCTCCACACTCTGCATCCTTTTACCCAGGAACCCTAATCACCCTAAAACCCAGTCCATCCCAAACTCCAAACCCACTCACTCCCCTCCCCAAGAATAAGTCACGAGATACCAAGACATGTTGGCAATCCCTGGTCTTCCCATTGGAACTCAAGACATCAATGGTGTGGATCAAAAGGGTGATTTTCATAGCTCATTTGGGTGGTCAGGATTATGTCAAAAGAAACACAAAGCTTCTCAACTCAATTTTCCCACACAGAGAAAGCACACTATGAAGATGTGAAGACCAAGAAGCCCTTAGTATAAATAGGATATGTTGTAGCCATTATAAGACCCCCTAGCTTTAGTTTTAATTTAGTTTTCTTTTTTTTTATTGTAGAATTTTTCCTTTATTAATGAAATAGTTTTACATTTCATCAAAATTTAAGCTTAGTACTTATTTGGATTTAATCAAGCTTCTAAATAGTTAGCAAGTGTTTTCGATTTCAAAATCATCCAAGTTGTAATCTTGTTTTTCCAAACCGCTTTTAGTGAGAAAAAGCGACCTTTAAGGGTGTTTGGAATTGCCGGTTGACCCATTTGGGTCTCTAAATGGTTTTATATAATCTTAAACTAGTTGTTTGTTAGCCTTAAGGTAATGTCAAGTAAGTTTTAGTAGCAATTTAGCTTTTAAATTAGCTTCTATAAGTCCCTTTTTGAATCATTCATCATGATAACAGGTCCCAAGCAACCACCTTTAGCAATCTTATTTCAATTCCATATTAGCTCAGATCTAGTTTTTAAGATGCTTTAATGTATGAACTTTAGTTGCTTGTGCTTGTTTTAGCCTTTAGTGCCTAATAGATTGCTTAAATTTGCTTTTGAAAATAGCCCATCTTGCACCCTTTTATGACCTGTCTCAATCGTCTCAAGAAATTTGAAGACCTCCTTGACGACTTATTTATAAGTCATCAAGGGGTCTCTGCCCACTTTTGATTATTTTGGAATCCCAGTGTTAAGTTAATGTTTTCGCTTTCTTTTCTCAATTTGGAAGGCTCTAGTAGCTTATTTTTGAGCTAATAGAAGCCATTTGAAATTATACTGAAACAGCACCTGGACTAAGTGGTGCAAATGCACATAAGTCAAACGCCCATGCATGACTTTTCATTTTTATCCTTGTGCTTATTAGGTGTTCATTATAGTTCATTTAAGCTTTTTAGTGCGCATTAGTGCGTTAGGTTAGCGTAGGTCTTCTTTCGACTTTTAGTGCTTATTAAAACACTTTTGATTGCTTATTTTCCATTTTCCTAGTTTAGGATTCCCTAGATATTTACTTATTAACTGTTTTCCCCATTTCATTATTGATTTTTGATTTTAGTAGCTTATTTTAGATTATTGTATCCATGTGGTAGCTTATTTCTCATTCCCA
The DNA here is from genome assembly GCA_022545495.1 of Chrysanthemum lavandulifolium. Classification (NCBI taxonomy): domain Eukaryota; kingdom Viridiplantae; phylum Streptophyta; class Magnoliopsida; order Asterales; family Asteraceae; genus Chrysanthemum; species Chrysanthemum lavandulifolium. Next base: position 231,481,069 of record CM040241.1, on the reverse strand, counting down.
ACTGTTTCCCATGGCTTATTTGTGCTCACTGATTGCTAAGGGTGTGTTTGTTTAATTTCTGTTGTGGGCTGCTAAAAAAAAAACAGTAGCAACTGCTTGTTTCCTTTATGATCTTTGTTTTATTTTGAGTAGGTTGTTTATTATGGTTTCATGTGGTGCATGCTTGGTTATTTCCATCTCATCGCTGCTTAACTAAGTGCTTATTTGCATTCAATATGTCATAAAGGTGTTTGTTTGGAATCTGTTCCAGATCAGTGGTTACAAGCTGATAAAACAGCTTCATTTGAGCTTTTGAAAAAGTTTGTTTTTGTCAAAAAGTTTACTTTGATCCGAGCTTTGATTTCCAAAAAAGAAAAAATCCAAAAAAAATATAGTGAATAAAAAGGTGCAGTGGTGGGATTCGACCCCCTGACCTCTTGCACACAGCCACGCCTCACAACAACATCTCAAGACCAACTGCCCTTGGGACTTCTTTCTGTCATGTCTTGCGCAATTAAAAACTTATGGGTAGTTGGCAGTTTCCCCTTTTAAGCTATTTGTGCTTATTTTCTGCTTATTTCACAAAGAACTCGCATTTTTCTTATTTTTCTTAGGACCAGTAAAACGCAAAGTACTTTTTGTGAAATTTTCATATTTTTCTAAATTAGCGTAGTATTTTTAATTAATTAATTAGATTAATTTAGTTTTTTTATTCGTAGAAAATAAAATAAAAGTCGAAAAAATACCCGGCTTTTTCCTAAAATTATTTTTAGTCGTTTAGAATGTAGGAAAATTGTTTTTGCACTTGTAGGACTTAAATTGCATATTTTTCACTTTCAGGGCTTAGTGTGTTCCCGGTCTTTAGTTTTTTTTGGCATTTTAGCACCCTAGGATGTAGTATAGAATCGTTTTATTGTTTCTTAGACTTAGTAGTAGTTTATTTAGAGTTTACTTAGTTTTACATGCTTTATTTTCATTCCCGTTCTTTAATTTGTATATTAGCGTAATCAAAACCAAAATTCGTTTAATCAATTCAAGTCCTAATCACGAAACTTATCGACACCGTCAATTTCACACCTCGTTGGGACCGACCCGGAAATCACTTTCCGGTATCACTTTTATCACATTCGTGAAGTTTGGCACGTTAACCCTTTTCATAAAAGGTTGATTTGTCGGATTTTACGATTAATTTGATATTGTTGATATTTGTGTTTTTCTCACACTCACTTCACAACGAATCATAGACCCTTAAAAACACCCAACTGTTAGTTGTATGTATAATTAGATTTCCCTATTTTGTTCATGGAAGGGCCAGGTTTAGTGTCTAACTTAAACTGTAATAGTGCAGCAATTATTGCCACTATTTGGGATGTGTAAGATAGTAGATGTAGTGCTGCTGTTTATGCCACTACGTAGCCCTATTTTGTGTATTGAAAGGCTCTGCAACTGAAACATTATATGCCTGTGTTCTAGATGTAACAGTTGATGGTGCTGAAGCACAAACTTGATGTTATGAAAGAACACCTTTGGTGTATGTTTATGGTATGTTATAAGTTGTATTATATGAATTGGAATCTTGTGTAGCTAAGTAGTTTGTTGGTTAAAAAGCTAAAATTTGAATGCAATACTACAGACATTGTGCATAAACTTGTAACCATAAATCATATGGACAAAACAACACCATTCTTCATACAAACAGGTAATATACAACAACATATACAACAACACAGATTCCATGATTTACCTAAAATAACATACCATTCATCACCATTCATCATACAAACAACCAACATTTGTTCAATTACTCGAGACAGCAAATACATTAACCTACATACATTAGTACATAACAAGAGACAATAGTTTGCATCTACTGTCTTACATACACAGCCAACATAACCACAATGAAAAAGAAAAGCATGACCATGAAGCATCCATGACCTCCCAAGAACATGTCATACAATTTCCCTTCATCTTAAGCTCATTCAATTCTTTGTAAATGAGTTCGACGGTAAAGCATCATTGTGATTCTTTTCAAGAACATGGTCATTGAGTTGTGGATGACTTAAGCTCTCAGGTTGCACTCCAAAACCCGGTTGTCCTTATCAGCACCTAAACATGAGGTCTTTGTAATCTTGTGATGATAACTCATCATCAAGGAAACCATAGACCTCGCATTTTGATTCCTTATTCTTTACAAACACATTAAACAATAATGATTAGCATAAACCTAAAACACGAATCAAGTAACATTAATGTGTAGCACTTACACGTGTTGGACAGATTGAATCTTCGACCGAGATTCTCAGCGCCCAAGAGACTGTTCATAGATTGGGTGCATACATTTACAATGAGTCAAGCGTGCAATTTCTTCTTTCAGATATTTCCTTCGACTATAACGTAGAAGTGGAAGACGAGGTCATTTACTTGACAAATTGTTTGTAAACGTGATGGATTGGGGAATCGGTTGTCAATTTTGCGTAGATTGCATAAGGTTAAAATTAGGGTTTATGTTGGGAGAGAATTGGGGAAAGTGAAAGTGATGAAATGGAAGAGAGAGAGTGAAAATGAAAAAAACGTGCCTTATGTTTGAGTTGGAAAGGAGGAAGTGAGTTGGAAGTGTGACGGGGACAAGAAAACGTGACATGGACAAAACCGGCTATCACAAGTTGTCCATGTATCAAACAATTATTGGTGGACAAGATGATTGGTCAAAGGGGTTATTTTTTTTATTCGATACGTCATACTAACATTTGTGACAAGTATGATGCTTAAATAGGTTATTTGCTCATTTACTTATTCATTTACTTTACATTTTGCAATCTAAATATATTGATCTAGAGTTGGGACAACAAGAGTCAAAACCATATAGGTGTAGATCGATCCATATGTTACATTAATAAAACCCTGGTGGGTGATATAATAAAAACGATGACTGGATAAACCTATGGAGAAGTATGCATGACTAATACTATTACAAGCTAGAATAACATTAACATGATTCGTACAAAGAATAGCCACTACCAAATGGCCTACTAGTAAGGTCCTTAGTTTTCAAACAAGAGGTTAAGGATTCAAAGCCTCCTTAAGTGTGTACATTTGGGAGTTGCCAAGGAAGGGCTGGAAACGGTCCCGATTAACCCGTGGTAGCCACGACATCTGAGTCAAAAGGCTCGCCTCCCCAGATAACCTGAACAGTACCGTTTATCCGTTTATGATCCATACAATGAATATGATGGGAACGATCCATCCAAGTGATCAACCATTTCGAGCTAAAAACGTCATCAGGGAAAGCATCCAAGCCATTGAACACCCCTAGTTGTGTAAACTCGAATGGTTTCATATTCAGACACGCATCTAACGAACCACCTTGTGTACTAGTGCTCGTGGTGGTGCTTCGATCCCCTTGTTCATCAAAGTAACCAGCATCATACCGACTAATATCAGAGTCGCGACCAGTTAGTTCCTGAACAAGAGATCTAAAGCATGACGCACTTGTCTTCACCTTCATAGGAGAAGATATATAGACAACTTTCAGCTGCTTCTTGTTGGTCTTTCTGCAACTGTTCTTCTTGTGCTTGATAGCAGATGTATTCATATTGATTTTATATATGGTTGCACAATGTTTGTTATGACATAAGAGTCGGGCTTAAATAATGAGATAGTTCGAGAAAATGATTGGTTTTGGTTGAAAAGAATTAAGATTGAAGAAGTAGAAGGTTCGAATAACGAAATTTAATTACTTGGATGACCCGTAAGTCTTTTATGAAAGTGATTTTGTATACACGTGCGCAGACTTCAATGACTTGCCAAATTTCAATCGCTGAAGTATCCATGTAGCATCCGTAGGCTGCATGAAAGCAAAGAATACTATTTATAAAACATTTATATTATTCTTTTTTAAAGATTTTTTACCATGATGTCACAACCTTTAACACATTAAACAAAGTAAAATTACCATATTGTATTCACAAGTTAGTTGATTAATACTTCCTTAAATTTAGCGATGTTTTTTAAATTAATCATTGTTTTATATAAAAAAAAAAAAAATTACAAGTTTGGTATTTGTGATTTACTCATATTTCATGTTTAATCTTTAAGCCGTTTAATTTACATCAGAAATACTTATTTTTAAAACCTTACACTCATTTAGTCCTTATTTTGGATGGGCCGTTACTTTCTTCGTTAAATGTTAACACCGTTAGTCATCTCGTTAATGATTTTTGCACCGTTAGTCCTCCCGTTAAATGTTAGCACCGTTAATAATGTTAGCACCGTCCTTTTTTTACGTTATCGCCCCCTTTTCTTTACGTTTTTGTCTGTTTTATCCGTATTCGTTCGTTTTTTATCCGTTTTTTTACGTTTTTATCTGCTTTCATTTGTTTTTATCCGCTTTCCCCGCTTTTCGTTTTCATATGTTTTTTTTGTTTTTCAACCATTTTTCATGGTTTTATCCGTTTTCAAGCGATTTTATATGTTTGTCCGTTTTATATGTTTTGTCCCTTTTTACAATTTTCCTGCTTTTTATCGCCAGATGTTTTGTCCTTTTCCGTTTTGCCGCTTTTATCCGGACAAAAGCGTAAAATGGGGCTAAAACTACCTAAAACGGACAAAAGCATAAAAATAGACAAAACGTAAAACCGAGACAACGTAAAAAAAAAAAAAAAAAATCTAAAACTACCTAAAACTGACGAACGCGTATAAAACATAAAAACGTAAAGAAGGACAAAACGATGAAAACAAAAAAAATTGTATAAAAACAGGCAAAAAAAAGGATGAAAACATATAAAAACGAACGAATACGGTTAAAAAACGAACAAAAACGTAAAAACGAACAAAACATATAAAAACAGACGAAAACGGATAAAAACATTAAAAACAGACGAAAAACGTAAAAAAATGGGGAAAACGAATGAAAAAAGAACGAAAACGGATAAAAATAGACAAAAACGTAAAAACACGGGCGAAAACTATTATTAACGGAATGACTAACTGGCGAAAACTATTATTTGAAAAATAGGACTAGCGGCGCAAAAATTATTAACGGATGGACTAACGGTGCAAACGCTTAACGGAGAAACTAACGGCCCATCCAAAATAGGGACTCAATGAGTGCAAGGTTTCACAAATAGGTATCTCTGGTGTAATTAAAACGATTTAGTGACTAAACATGAAATCTGAGCAAACCACAAGGACCTGTAATTTTTTCTAAAATAAAGTTTTTTTAAGTAATAGATGTGTTTATTTAATGTTTTAAACTTGTGTTACGATGACATAAGTTAGAAAAATCATTTTCATATAATTAATTGTGAAAATTAAAAAGGTGTTGGTAAGTTATAAGAATGGTTTGTCATTCTTATATGAGAGTCTGTAAGTGTTCTAAGGGACTGAGAAGAGGGAAGTTACTATCATCCTTTGTACTTTTATGTTTTTGGTGTAATAAATTTTACCGAGTTGAATTAACCATTTTACCCAAAAGAAAATTAAAAAGGTTTACTAAAATATTGATTGTAAATGATAAAAACATCATTTACTAAATTAATTTTTTAAATATTGTTTAATTCTAAGACTTTTGTCATTTTTTGTTTATAACTCATAACTTTCTTTTTTGCAATGACTACATATTAAACATTGTATTAAAAGTCACTCTACACGTTTTGTACGAATATTCGTCTAGCAATGTATTACTCATGTATCCTAGAAAACTTAAAAACCAAATAATCAAAATAAAAGCTTTGTTGACGATGTTACTGTTTTGCACTACTTGATGATTATTATATTATTTGTATTTTTGGTTGAAAATCTGAACCAATCACAAGTTGAGTTGTGGAGACTAGGCACCGATAAGCTTTGACGCTAAAAATGCAACGTAAAAAAAGTAGGATTTTGCGAAAGCTTTTTGGAATCCTACTTTTAACTAAAAAATAAAGTTAAATACACCATTAGCCCTCAAGTTTTTTGCAGATTTCACGTATAGTAAAATAGGACAAAATTACACCTATCTTCCCCAATATTGCTCGCCGTTTATCTAATTTTGTAATGACGTTAAATTTCTTTCGTTATCTCCAATCACTTGCCAGTCACACGAAGATAATTTAGTCATTTTGCTTTTTGTCCTTTTCATCTTCATTTTCCACTCTATTCTAGGGAACAAAAACTACAACTTTCAATTACAATATCACATATCACAAGATTCACAACAACAACAACAACAATGTAAGAACAACAAAATCGATTCATGGATTCAAGAAACACATATAAGAACAAATAACAACAATAATAGATTCCTTATCTCATATTCATATCAATCTTTATATAAAAAAAAATGTGAATCAAAGCTTATGAACAACAAGGTCTCAGGTTTTGCAACAAGATAAATCAACATCGTCAAAGAACCTTCAAACTTTCAACTAACTTCGAACTCTTAACCAAAGATACCTACCTGTGATCTAGTAGAAATCAAAACCACTTTCACACACATAAATCAAAAACATAACCACAAACACTTAAATAGAACAAAGAATGAAGGAAAAAAAAAAATAGTGGTGTTCATACTGTGTCCATTTTTTCTCTAAGGATTTGATGAAGAATAAAATGTTCTTATTCTTGTTTTTGGATTTACTGATTAGGATCTAGGAATATCTAGTTCTTTTTATGGGTGATTTAATGATTAAAAAAAATGATTTGCACACATTTTGCACATTTTAATGTATAACTAGTTAAAGCATAAGTGATAAACAATACAACTGTTTAATGCACATATTAGAGTGTGAAATTATTATTTTTTTAAAAAAGAAAAGAAAAGAAAAGAAAAGGATGGAGTGTGAAATCATTTCAAGAAAAAGGATAGAGTATTCTTAAACATATTAAAAAGAAATAATATTCAAGAACATATAGAAGGGACATGTTGAAGATGGAAAAGGATAAAAAAGGAAAATGACTAAACTATCTTCATATGTCTCGCATGTGACTGGAGAGATAACGAGATAATTTAAAGTCGTTATAAATTTGGACCAACAACGAGCAATATTGCCAGCGTTGGGAAGGATTGGTGTAATTTTATCCGATTTTTGATTATATGTTAAATCTTCAAAAACCTTGGAGACTAGCGGTGTATTTTACTATAAAAAAATAAAAAAAAGAAGATTGATGAAGCATAATCAGGAAAGACTTCGAGATTGGCTTCGAGATATAGGCTCCGAGTTGAGGCTCCGACAAGCGGTCAGAAGCTCTATCACTACTCGGCGAAAACTCAAATATGGGTTTTGCCCATATGTAGTTAGTCCGGCCTTTGAGATGTAATCTTTGGGAGCAAGTTAGGATTAAGGTTTTCACACTTATATATACCCCTCTATTTTAGTTGTAAACTTAATCTCTTGTGTGTGGGTGCATTCAATAATATAATCTCTGGTTTGATTTTGTGGACTGTTCGACTACTCTAGTCGTAGATACCATGTTATATCGTGTGTCTATCTATTTTCCACGAGCCTTGTTTGTATTTCTTTTGTTTGTTTGGCGATGAGCGCGATATCCACAACATTACAATTCTTTTCATCTTAATAATTCTCACATTTTATTTTTCATATGAAGTTATGCCTTAGCTCTATTTCCGACTTAAAATGAATGTTTTCGTATGCATGGAAACGGGCAGAAAAATCTCGTATATAATAGTTTTGACTGCTTGGGCCTGACAAACAATATATTGTATTTGAGTGGCCGTGCTTAGTTGGGTCTAACAATGGCTTTTGATGGGCTTGTGTGCCTCACAGATGGCAATTCAAGGAACTTCAGTCAAATCTTTGCGGAACATAATTGACGACTTGACGTTAAGGGTGTTCACGGACGGTAATATCCACAAGAATCAAAATCGAAACCGAACCGAACCGAAAATAATTGAACGAATTTATGACCGAACCGAATTGGTCAAAACCGAACCGAACCGAACTAAATATTTGGTTATCGGGTTGGATATGGTTTTAATGAAAACAAAATGAAACCGAACCGAAACCGAATTCATATAAAATATATATTTTTCTATGTATATATGAAAAAAATCACTAAAACTCTTTTTAGTATAAATATAACATGATTTAAGCTTGAAAAATATTTTGTGCTAAAATATATATAATTAAATAAAAATAATTAAAATTATGTAATTCGGTTATTCGGTTCGGTTTTCGGTTATAGGGTTCGGTTTTGTTATTCGGTTCGGTTGAATCAATTTAATTTCGGTTCGATTCGGTTTTGGTTATACCCGAAAAAAAAATTAACCGAACTAACCGAACCAAATAAACCGAATAACCCGATAACCGAACCGATGAACACCCCTACTTGACGTTGATCTTATTATCTTAACATCCTATACATCGAAAATGAACTTTAGATTCTTATCAATCATGTGTTCATACACATAATATTTTACTAGAAGGGTACCCGCGAATGCGGCATGCAGACCACGACTATTTTGTAGCGAACAAATGTTTTTCATTTTACGCCTAATTCAAGTAAGTTTATCTCTTTTCAATTCCACTTCTTCCCGACTACTAAAGAAAACTCATAAAAATATATCAAAATGGATGTTGAATTAAAGAAAGCACAAAATTTTAAAAATATGGTGAAATTAGATCATAAAAAATTAAACGGATTAAAAGATATTTAAATTTAAAATAAAGGTGATTAATTAGTTAGGAAGTAGCGTATACGCACACCCTATTATTAAATTTTTATTTTAGTTTGTTAGAATTTCATATCTTTTGTTATTTTTAGTTAGAGAAGTGACATGTCAATTCGACGATTAGACTCTTTATCTTATTTTTTAATTTTTCCATAATAATGTTAAAAAGTCTGAATTTTATCTTAATTTTAGAGAACAAACGATTATAAAGAGGCGCTTAAACGCATTATAAAGAAGTATAGATAGTGTATACGTCTCTCTCAGGGTGGCTGCTAATTTCATTAACGGAACTTGGACAAGGCCAACTAAAGTCAAAATATCACTAATAGTAAAAATTGAAAAAAAATAAATAAAAGTTAGATATTTAACATCATAGCAAAAAGGAATCTAAGAAAATGCACTATAAGAACGAACAGCAAAAAAATCTAGAATTCTTAAGATAAGGTCATGGTGAGTGTAATAGAACTTGCTTATACAAAAGTGTTGATCGATATGTATGGGTGGTAATTTAAAAGCTCAATACATCATGGTATCGTAAGGCTTACACATTATCACCCAAAGTTCATCGTAATAAAAACTTATTTTTTTTTACAGTTTTACATATGTGGTAATGAGCGTAGATTCCTGGTTGGTGCAACCCAAGAATGCAACAATAAAAATTTGGCGAGTCGATGATGTCTGCGCACATGTATAATCTATATTAAAAAAAAAACAAAAAAAAGGACTTGCGGGTCATGCAAGTATCTTAATTTCGTCAATGGAATCTTCTGTTCTTGTAGAATCTAGCTTCATTTCAAACCCTAAACCTAAAGTTACTTTTGGATAAACAAATCAACTTATTAACCCTTTTGTTCTTATATAAACCCATGCATGCATCACTCTTTTTGCCATTACGAATTATACCAATAGATTAATCTAGAAATGCTTAGCGTCAAACGCACCAAAAATGGTACTAAAAAGAAAGACAACAACAAGCTTAAAGTTGTCTACATATCTTCTCCTATGAAGGTCAAGACTAATGCTTCAAGGTTTAGAGCTCTTGTTCAAGAACTCACGGGTCGTGACTCAGATATTAGCCGCTATGATGTGAATTACTTTGAGCATGTTGCTCCAACTACGTCGGCTGCAACAATGAAAACTAGTAAGGATGGTGGTTCAAAACCAGTTGAGTGTGATCTACCTGAGTTGTTCACTGACTTTGAGTCGTTCTTTGATGATGTGTTTAGGGTTGATCAGTTGGAAGGGATATCACCGTACTATTCTTCATTCGAGTCTTGCTTGCAATAAATTTGTGACACTAGGTTCATTGGACCATTAGTTAGTGTTATAAGAATTTGGGGAAGATGTTTAAGATAATGTATTAACTTAATTATAATTATGAATTGGTTGCTAAGAGAGCCTGGTGCAATGCACACATGGCATGTTATAGAATAATTTTTGCATCTATGGCGGCGCCATGACATGCCAAACTGCACCGTCTTCAACATATTATAGGTCCATCGTCATTCGGTTCATATCTCGTTATCTGACTTTTTTTTTTGTGAGTGAGTGGTGTATTTTTGGTGGTGTGCTATATGAATTTTATTGGGGAGGGTGTTTATGTTATACTGGTGTTATAGAATAGGGTTAATGATATGGAATCGCAATGTACTTTCTCATTTGTTCTAATATCAGATACGGACCTAAAAAAATACCACAATACCCATCCAACTTTCAAATTTTGTTTCATTATCATACGTTTTGTTTGCACAGTTAGTCCTTTTGACTAACGACCCGTTGTAATTAACTCAAAAATATGTTTTTTTTACGTTTTCATACGTTTTCATACGCTGCTATCCGTCTTTATACGTTTTCGCCCGTTTTCTTTATGTTTTTATTTGCATCGTTAGTCCTTTTGACTAACGACCGTTTGTAATTAACTCAAAAGTATGTTTAAAACCGAACAAAAATGCTTGAAAACATATAAAAACGTAAGAAAAACATATTTTTGAGTTAATTACAAACGGTCGTTAGTCAAAAGGACTAATGATGCAAACAAACAAAAACGTATGAAAACGGGCGAAAACGTATAAAAACGGATAAAAACGTATGAAAACGTAAGAAAACATATTTTTGTAGTTAATTACAAACGGTCGTTAGTCAAAACGTATGATAATGAAACAAATGGGAAAGTAAGTTGCTGAAACATGCCAAAAGGACTAACCGAGCAGAGAGTTGGATGGTGATTATGGTAATTTTCTGGGTTCGTATATGATAAAGGAACAAATAGGAAAGTACGTTTTTATTACATGCCATTATCCCTATAGGATATATGCTGAGATGACGGTCAATAACATGTTATAGGGTACGAACTACACCCACCTCTCTAATGTCAATCAACGTTTGGATCATGTAAGAAAATGCCAATACTGCCAAAGACCGTGGATAAAGATGTGTTAACAGTAAAACGACCAATATAACATACAATGTCAAATTAATCTAACAATGCTAAAGAGATGTGAATGGTTACGAAATGATATGATGATAAAATATCAAAATACTCCCTCTCTTTTGTTTCTGATTCAATGTTTGTTTCTAAGAAGAAAGATAAAATTTGTGACTCGTGATCAAATGTACATATACATCGTAAAAGTATGGTTGAAATACTATAGATGATAACAAAATCATTAGCGTATTGTTAATACTCTTAGCTAAACTGTTCAAACATGTTGGAACTCGTTTCGATCATACAAAGAAACATCATAATCTCATTATGTTAATATTAATAATAAGTAACATATTTTCAAATAAAAAACAATTAGAAATTTCTAAATACAAATATAGCATAAAAGGGTTAATGCACTCTCTTCCTTTTTCTCGCTCCCTTAACTGAATTCCGGCCTTTTTCTCACCATTAAAATTCACTTAAAACCTTCATTTCCTTCACTAATAATGCATATTTTACAATTATAAACCTATCAATCGTTTCGTCTTTTGATTGTGCACACAATGATACGATTGAATTTTTATTTGGTGTAGGTTTGTGAAAACCCCAAAATTGATGTTTTTCCGATTTTAGTCTAATTTGTACAGTATCTTGATTCAATGAATTGTAAATGAAAATGTCAAACAAAAAAAGGCAATTGAAAAGGAAAATAAAGGTTCCTGACAAGTATGGGAACTTTGTTGGTGCTTTGGGGATGAATACGGATAATAGTGATAGAAATGGGGATGTTGTTGTCTCTAAGGAGAGTATGAATGTAAGTGGTGATGTCAACAATGATGATAGGGAGGTTTTTGGGGAAAAGGAGGTTAGTGATGTTACGCCCCGATTCCCGGTTTGACCGGAATTAACTCGATTTTTAAAACTTTGACACGGAACGTTTGACTATTTCTTAAACTCTTCAATAAATAACAAGAACTATAACAATTTACCTTTGACAACTATTTTATAACATATACTCGATTACTCTTTTAAAACAATGACACAAAATTATAATAAGATATCATTGTATTGCTTACTTACGACGACGTCGTCGCTTTTAAAGTCATGACGTCGTCACCCTTTATTTATATCCCAAAACCCATTTTCAAATTTAACACGCGATGGCTCAGGGGACTTAGAACCTGACGCCGTCTCCATTGAGCCGGACGTCGTCGCCACAAGACTGCGATGCCGTCAGGTCCACTGACCTGCACATTTGACAGCAAAACTGCACAGTACCAAATTGTCCATTTGACACAAATGATCAATTGACTCTTACAACTTTAAGTTAACACCATATAAGCTATAACAAACATTCTTTAATATACAAGAGGTTACTTGACCCGTTTAACTTCAAAATGGGTAAGAAATACACTTCGACCCAAACACTCCCAAAATACCATAATGACTATGACTTTTACTTGTTAATCAACAATACATTTACAAGACCATAAAAGACTCTCGGGGGTACAAACTTATCACACGAGCTCGGTGTCTACCTAGCTCCTATTATCATATATTGCCAAACCTCCTTCACATACAATCATCCATATAGCCAAACAATGATCCGAAACCAAGCTAAGGTACCTCGAGCACCTGAACCTACAAAAGCATGGCAACTATAACATGTAAGCGATTACGCTTAGTAAGTAATTGGCTAATACATGATCAATACATAATTACATCTTTATAACATCACAAACATATAATCCTAACACACAACTATTCAATTAGCACATAAGACATATAACCCATACCTTAGTCATTCAATAATTCCAAGACATATCTATAACCACTTAACACAACATTAATCACATACTATAACATTTCATATTAACCACATAGTAACCAAGTTACTTACCTTAGCTAGCCAAGCTAAGCTATGATGAGATTATCATCATCTTCCATCATCTCCATCATCAACACCATCCAAAGCTAACATCCTTAACACATAATCAAAATATACTTAAAACATAAACAATAACTATAGCCATGGTTTACACAACCATTAGGCTTTCATAACATCCTCTAATCATCACATAATCATATATTGATTATATGATGATTTACCCACAAATTATCAACTTTACCCATAATAAGATTCCTCTAAGATTACTATAATTCTCCTTTTAATCAAATCTTGTGATCATAACATGATCATATCCAACTTACCCAATTACTTCAATTTAATAAAAACCAAAATTACCCAAAACCCCCAACTTGGATACATGAACCCTAACTCTTCAATTCACAATTAAATACACTTAGAGATACTTACTTGCACAAGAGTGATAGAAACTAGTTTATTAGTTGATTGGAAACACTAATCCCATCCTAATTGATCACCAACCTTACCATCATTTTCCCTCTCTTTTGCTCTAAACCGACATTCACTCCTGGAACTTTTGAGAAGTTAGCTTATATACATGTAGCTTTCTTCATTTTAAAGTTATTTCATCATTTGACCCTTTTGGTCCCTCAAGCTCCATTCCTTATAAATTGGCCACATTATACTTCTATAACTATTTTACAATATGACAACTCATGTCCCCCTATTTTTTTTATAACTATAATACAACATTTATAAATTATTAGTTTGACTACCGGGTTAACTAGTCAATCCCGTCAAGTCCTTAAGCCAAATTTATCTAAGGTAGGGCCTATTTGTATTTCGGGATACGGGTGTAACAATTCTAATCCCCTTATTTAGATTTCGCCTCCGAAATCTTTCGTCTATTACTAAGAATACATAATTCATATTTTGCACTATGTTAAATAAACAACCAATTAATCAAATTATTGCGAGGATTTCCTCAATCTCGAAATTCAAGGCCCACTATAACTTAACCAATCTCCATATACATCTTATTTGTTTAATTTTCCATAACCAACACGTCATTATGTCACCCGAGACATAATTTATTCAAGCCCATTATTCCAATTTGTCAATTCCTTTACTATTACACTACATACTTAATCACTTTCATATTGTTTTGACTTTACATAAGTCAAATTCAACCAATACTTCCATATTTTATCAAATAAATTGTTACAATTTCAATAATAATATTTTATCAAAGGTGCCTTAAGGTCAAATCAAGTGGCATTGGTGAAGGATGTCAAGGTCGTATAATCGATGAGGTGCATCGTTATACAAATAGTGATAGTTTGTTTCCAAGGATGATGATATCCTTGATGGTGTTGTAATAAGGAGTGGGGTCTCCTTTGGGTTTAAGATGTTGTGTAGTGTTAGGTGGTAGTTCCTCCATTGTAATGGAACTCGGTGCCTTAGCCTAGCACCGGATAAAGGGTAGGCGACGTTGTGGTAGGTGTGGTTCACCTGGTGAAAGAACCCGTGGTTAGACTAGTACCGAAAAAGAGTAGGCAACGCCAGAAGGCTTCTCCGCCATAAGGAGTTGGTGTCGTGTAATGTTTACAAACTCTCGAGTAGGTGACTCGGGGTGGAGTAGACAAGGAAGGTGTCCTTGTATCCGAACCACTATAAATACTCGTGTCGTGGTTTTGTGCTTTCTACTCTTTATCTTTGCATTACTTACTTACGTACTTATCTATCAACATCCAACATACACATTCAATAGATTGACATAAGTCAATCTAAATAGTTTAAAACCATGTTTTAATCGGTAAAACTATTCAATCCCCCCTTCTAGTTTTCCACAATTGGTATCAGAGCTTCGTTACCAAGTCTTTTAAAGTATATTGTACTTTGAAAACTTGATACGATCCGTGTATGTTTGAAAACTACAAAGAAGGGAATTTCTTAAAACAAAAAGTCATGTTTTTAGAAATCATCATTGTTTTAATGTTGGATAGTGATAGATCATTCTAACATTTCCTTTTGAGAAATCTACATAGCAAAGGATTTAGGCATCTTAGAAGATCATGAAGTATTTCGCGTCTATGGTTTCTAAAACCATAAAGAGGGAATATAGCAAAGGTATGTTCTCTTAGTTATAATTATTGGTCAAAGACGCTCTAAATTACTTGTGGATAAAATTGTGATATATGCTTGTATCTTATAATAAGCATAATATGAAAAGTGTTTTTGTTTATTTTTTCTCTTTGAAGTTTTGTTGTTAGATATCTTGTTAAATCAAGCTTGAATAAAGGTAAAAATTGATAATATAACTTCACTAAAAAGTCTACAATGGTTAAACCTTTTCGTCGGGTCAAAACATGCATTTTGTAATTTTGTCGATCCGCGGATCCTCGCTTTACATCGGACGGATCCTCAAGCAAGGGATCCGTGGTATAGAAGACGCTTTTTCTCGAATTTCAAAAATTCATAACTAATTAACCGTAAGTCATTAGAAGTCATGCCACCTATCGCTTTTAAAGGTATTTGAGTCTACTTTCATTTAAAAATGATTTCATAAACTGATTCAAAACAAAAATTTACAGAATCATTGATTTATAATAGAAAGTCATTTTTTGGTCATAACTTTTGCACAAACTTTTGATCTAATTGGAGACGGATGTTTTCATCTTTGAATAACAATGTGTCCTCTTTTGAAATTAAGGTTTTGATCATATTTATAAAAGAAACTAATCAAGCTTGGTATACATGTTCATATTTAACACAAAGCGATGAAAAGAACTTTCGTTTGCTATGCTAAATGATTAATTGTCTTGCCTTGCATTACTTGATTATTTGCTTATCTCAAATAGTTTTTGTGCTTGTTTGTTTGAATAACATATGTGGTTTCCTCACCTTGCTATTCATTCTCTTGTTTGTCGAGTTAGTAATATTTTACTAATCAATGTGCTTTAACATCTAGGTGTGTCGAAAATATTAGTTTAAATACTTAGATAAGTCATATAAGTTGAAAAATGTTTAAAACATGTAATATACTAAATGGCTTCTTATTGAGTTTGTCATGTGTGCAACATAAATGTTTTATGTGCTTATATGATTTCTTGATTTCATATTTTCTTATGTCGTTTTCTAAAAACAACAAGAATTTACATCGGATCATAACCTACACTTGTGTTGATGATGTACTCTCCCGTTTTCCTTTTCATGATCGCTTTTCAAGCTTCATAGTAGGATTGACAACTTGATTATTTCATCCGATATACTCAAGTAAATTATTTTGCAACACAAACATAATTGGTCATATCCGAAAATCCAAACTCGAGCTTTCCAACAATATATGTTGAACTAGCTCATCCAACAATTTTTTTTTCACCATTTGGAAACTTTAATTTTTTACATTTTAACATAACACCTTCGTCATCTTAGTTGTTTCAGAAATAATATTAATAATAAACGAAGAAAAGTATCATCATTGTTACTCTTCGATAGGCCATTGTAGGAATATAAATTTTCCTAACTTGAGAATGAATACTAGAGAACTTATTACACTAGAAACTCAATTTGACCTAACGGTTGAATTGCTTCCTTGATAGAAGTTGGGTATGTGGAATCACCCGTAAAAATGGTTGTGTTTAGCCGTAATTGAGCACCACTAGTAATAGTCTCATATTCATTCTCTCACATGGGAAATCTATACTCCTATGTTTTCCTAAAGTAAGTTTACAATGAAAATACTTTGCGTTGTTTTAGGATTACTAATCAAACAAGTTGTAAAATTAATTTTTCTTTTAGTTAATCCCAACCACTTGCCTCATCAAGCGATTATCTTGCTTTGATCGAGAAGAGCTACATTACTTCAAGGATGAAGTTCATTGTACGCTAATCACCATCCGTAATAACTACACTTAGTTCATTACCTTCACTAAATCAAAACAACCTTCTAAACAATTCACTTTCTTAAAGACGCATATACATATGTTTTCTTACTCTTCAAAATACCAACACATAGGTAAATATCTCTTAGCTTAAACTAACTCACAAAACCGTACTTGAACACCATCTAGATCTAAATGAAGTCTAGGATTGTCTTGAACTAGCACCTCACAACTCTATTGTCTTGAAGACAATCATGTACTCTTTCCTTTCTTGACACATACCTTGCACGCCATTGTTAATACAAACGATTTACTAATCTAGATCATAAATCCGTTTTAAGCTTCTTGAATAGCGCTTGCTAAAGTTGATAAACCTGTGTGTTATTTGTGAGCTCGATCTCACTTGTTTGCTTATGTGCCATTTCTACATGCTATACTTAGTATGTTTTACTTGTATACATGTATACTTACTGTAGAGATCATTAGTTCTAATTTCGATACTTAGAACAAAATGTTGCAATCTGACTGTTAAGGAATCTGTCTCAGATGCCGGATCCCTGGGCTATAACTAGCCGGATCCCTCAAGTGAAGGATCCGTGGGATTTGGGTGAACAAAAGTGCATTTCTTGCTTCCTTGCATCAATCCAACCTTCCAGACCTTCTCATACTAGCTAAACATGATACCTTAGGATCATTTATGTCTTCCTCAAGCTCAGTAGGTCTCAAACTCACTCATAGATAACTTAGGATCATTTTCAAGGCGCTTGTAGATCTATCGTTTCATCAAAACTCATTAATCTTTCGCTCTTATACTTACACATGATCCCTTACATGTTAATACATCTAGCTTTAGAAATTTTTCAATTTTAGCAAATTGACCGTAGTCATCCTTACCTCAAAATAGGTCGAAATGGGTCAAATTCTAGCTTTTCCGTCTTAAGCTTTTAGGATATCCTCCAAAACATTATCTTAAGTTACTATCTGGTCTCTAGGACCATTTAGCTCCATTTGACACTCTCAAATTTCCTAGTGTCATCTTTGATCATTCATTGGTACTCATAAAATCCCATTGTCTTCCATAAAAAGCAATCATTAGCTACCATCACTCATTGCTCTTGATCATTTAAGTCCCCTTTAATTTAAGACACTTAAGAAGACTGAAACCATCAAGATGTGTAGGTACTAGACCTCACAAAACATCTTTTCCTCTTTTCTTGGCTTCTGAGAGCCGGATCCCTAGGATTAGCCTGGACGGATCCCTCATTGGAGGGAACCGTCGAATTCGGGTGACAGATTCATGCTAACTCTAGCTAAAACAATCACTTCAAGCTCATCTTGCTAACTTGAATGCTCCATCTCATCTTAATTAAGTCCCTAGATCAGTACAACTCTTCCGTTGACTCTTGTGCATGCTAATCATCACATTCCAAAGGATCTTAGTGGCTTAAGTCTTGAAGCACTTGCCAAATCCTTTTCTTTATAAACCACCTTGTTAGGACTCCTAAAGTCATCATCTTCATCTTCATTTTTAGCACTTAGAAACCTTTACAAACTTCTTTGAATCATCTCAACATGAGAAAAGCTCCAAGTGGTAACTCATCCACCAAAGGACCACCCAAGAAAATTGCTCGTGTTGTACACGAAATTTCTTCAACCAAATCATCTCCGGTTAAATCCACAAATGCTAGGATTTCTCCTCCACCAACTCAACCATTCAAACCAATCCCTAAAAGGATAGTTCCCACAAAACTACCAATGTCAAACACCACCATACCTCCTAAACCAAGCAATCCTATTTCCACCAAACCATCACCATTGGTGCCTAGAGCCCTATCATTCACCACTCCACTTTCATCACCACACCTCTACAATCTAGAGTATTTGCCTCCTAGGCCATCTCATCCTCCACCACCAGCAACACTCTCATCATTAGGAGGAATAATGGAACAAAATCAAGGTGTTGAGTCAACACTAGCTTCGGCTTCCTTTTCGCCGTCACCATCAAATAATCCCATTTGGATTATGAGAAACTATCAAAGTCAACCACCCGACCACATGTAAGTTGACACCTCTCTACCACCACCATCATTCTTGGTCGAGCCTTCTTCGAATGCGCCTCCACCAATCCGTCCATCGTTTGAGGCTCCTCAACCCGCTTCACTTGATCCCTCACATCAAGCAATTTCATTTCTTCCATCACCACTACCTAGCCATGACAAAGATTTTTATCATTGTCAACATGTTGAAAGTTTGATACATGAAGTACGGGAAGATCAACGTTTCATGTTTTATCACCTCCTCGAACGTTTCGACGAGATTAAACCTAAACAAACTTGAGCTAGAGGATTTTAGTGGTGTCCTAGTATCAAGCGTGACTTAGATAGTCTAGTAACTCAAAGTCATGTATCATTCATTTTCATAGTTTTTAGAAGTCATGTATATCATATCTCTAGTTTTATTAAATGAAATTACATGATATTTGCTATATTTTGGAGTATATGATTATTGGTATAGTTCATATCTCATTTTGATGCCAACCTTTTCTTGGTACATCACATTATCTGTATCTTAGTTACATATAGACGGATCCCTACGTTTTGCCTACACGGATCCCTCCAAGGAGGGAACCTTGGGATCCGTGCAATAGAAGACTAGCTTTCTACTAACTTGAGTATTATTTGCAGGAAATTATGCACTATATACTTGTTTTCTAACCTTTATTTTGTAGATTTACAAAATACACATGAAGACTTTGACACCCTAAGCTAGGGGAGCTTTGTGTCAAACCATACATTGCAAAATCAATTGCAATATAATCCTCATTTGGATTACATTTCATGACGTCCCTTTGCAAAGTTGCAGTCATCAAGGGGGAGCATTATCGTCACTAAGACGAAACCACTTGCAAACATAGTTGCAATTCAGTAGCTTAATAATTTTTATTTACTTGATGCCCTCACAAAGGGATGGACTCGTCAAGGGGGAGCTAAGACAAGAAGTCTTCCCGTAACTTGCTCTCTATATTTTTTTCTTTTACATGTTTTTTTTAAAACACTGCGTTAGTTTCTTTTCGACGATCTTTTTGTTTCAACAAAAAGGGGGAGAAGAGAGTAAAAACTCCAATTCGAACTTTTACGAATTTTAGCTTTTCCTTAAAATAATTTTATGTTTTGTCATAAACAAAAAGGGGGAGATTGTTAATACAAATAAGCCGTAAAAAAGTTTATTTATATTTTACGATCTTATAATGTTTTGTCGATAACAAACGTAAAATCATTTTAACTAAACAAATAAAATACGTAAATGGTTTGAGCCAATAGTTTCCTAACACACTTACGTTTTCACATAAAACACTAAAACAATATAAGTGATTTTAGGATTTAAATAATACGTATGTACAATAACTAGTGTTTACATATTAGGCAAATATATACATAACTAGTATGTATTATAATGGTTAATACAATTTGGTAGAAACTTAAGTATTTGACCCATTGACCAAATACATTGAATGTAGTTAAGTACAACCCAAAGGCCATGACCCATACCCATGGATCTTGACCCATAACCCATTGCATGACATCATGCTTTAGTCATACATAGTTTCAATCCATGGCCCATAGTTTCAATTCATGTACCATGGACTAGATACATTGCATCTTATAGATACATTGTATCTACTTGATATCCATGATCCATAACCCATGACCCATGACCCAAAACCCATGGGCAAAGGGAGCATCCCACGGATCCCCAGTATTACACTGGACGGATCCCTCAAGTGAGGGATCCGTGGAACAGTAGATGTTTTTCCTCTATAAATAGTGAGACATTTCTTCATTGTTTCTTACCCCTTTCTCACATATTTTCCATTTGAGTCTTAAAATCTCTAACCTCAGATCCAAGTGATCTATGTATGTAGTTTTGTTTTTTGTGTGATTCTCTAGGTTCCACTTAAAGGGGCGAGATCACCATCTTTTGAAGATGAGCAAGCTCAAGTCCATGAGTTGCCATGCTTCGTTATCATCAAGACTACTGAGGTTCTCTTGTTGATAGTTCTCTTCTTTCTCATAAGAAGTGTAGTGTTGAAGACAATAGTGAGAGATGTCTAAAGGGTCAAGACGAAGACATTAGTGAAAGGTGTCGAACGTCCGTATTGAAAGCACTAGTGAAGGGTGCTTAGAAGTAAAGGCTAAAGGCATTAGTGAAGGGTGCCTAGAATTCAAGTCACAAGGCAATAGTGAAAGGTGCCTTAAGGTCAAATCAAGTGGCATTGGTGAAGGATGTCAAGGTCGTATAATCGATGAGGTGCATCGTTATACAAATAGTGATAGTTTTTTTCCAAGGATGATGATATCCTTGATGGTGTTGTAATAAGGAGTAGGGTCTCCTTTGGGTTTAAGATGTTGTGTAGTGTTGGGTAGTAGTTCCTCAATTGTAATGGAACTCGGTACTTAGCCTAGTACCGGATAAAGGATAGGCGACGCTGTGGTAGGTGTGGTTCACCTTGGTGAAAGAACCCGTGGTTAGCCTAGTACCGAAAAAGAGTAGGCAACGCCAGTGAAGGCTTCTCCGCCATAAGGAGTTGGTGTCGTGTAGTGTTTACAAACTCTCGAGTAGGTGACTCGGGGAGTGGAGTAGGGCAAGGAAGGTTTCCTTGTAGCTGAACCACTATAAATACTCGTGTCGTGGTTTTGTTCTTTCTACTCTTTATCTTTGCATTACTTACTTACGTACTTATCTATCAACATCCAACATACACATTCAATAGATTGACATAAGTCAATCTAAATAGTTTAAAACCATGTTTTAATCTGTAAAACTATTCAACCCCCCCTTCTAGTTTTCCACACAACACAAGGCTCCTATTCCACTTATCATAACTTTTAGGACGTCTAACTAGTTTTTGGATTTCATTTTCTAATTCATTGCCCTTTCTCATACCATGTCGGAGACACATAAGCGTAATCATTTATACTTCTTCATTTACATGGAGAGGCGTCCCAAATAATGTTAATCAAGAAATAGAAACTTGTAGTTCGTCGATTCACAACTTCTTTACTTAAATGAAAAGGCGTCCCAATCCACTTAAATAAAGGAATTATAAACCATCCTACTTATACACTTCTGACATATCACTAATACATGTTTGTAACTTGCTTTAACAATCAAAATTTTCATTTATTAGCATTGGATCCTTTTTACTATAACACTCCCCGAAGGATCCATTTCACATGTCAAGAATATAGGCGATTCCTTTCCGGTGAAGGCAACTTAATTTATCCCAAAATATTTCTATAACTTTCTCTTGCCAACTCGTGCTATAACACATCCCGTAGGATTCACTATAACTATAACTGTAACATCTTTCGAGTGGCCTGTAACATCACACTATAACAATATGTAGGATCCAAGCTATTATTATTTTAGCATATATATACTAACAAATCCATTTTATTTTAACAAATGCAATTTCATAGGGCTTAAAGGCCCGCTTTCTATATTGACACACTCACTATGTGTTTAATCATTTCATCTTCTCATTGACCCGCCAACCATCGTTGACCATTTTCACATTTTTACTATTACCATCTTTAGTCTAATTGACTTTATCCATATGTAAACCTTATAGGTTCATTTCAATCACACTCATTTTCTTTCAAATATTTCCTTTTACACGTTCTATAACTTTAATCACGTTCTTGTCATGTTATATTATATCACCTACCTCAAAATCCTTTTGTATATTTGATGTAGGTTTTACTGACCAGGTTTTAATATTTATAATGTCTCGTTATACCTATGGTCTACCCTAATGCACTAACGGGCAGTGTATCTGGTCGTGTGTAGTGTAGTATTTGGTAAAACCGAGGTCGTCCCAAGAGCTATGTATGTGGATTAATACTAAGTCAAGGTGTCATGATTTTAAGATGGTTTTGATATCGAATTAACTAATTAACTACTAAAAAATAAAGGCAAAGATGTGATCAATAGAGGAAAGTGGTGCTAACTTAGTTATTCATCCTAGCTAGTAATGTCTACGCCTAATTACTTCCAATTACTTCAGTGGGGTCAAATTCGAGAGGACAACATTTGGTCACCACCATAACCTATTAGCAAAGAGCCACCATCGGAGAAGTCAGTGTCCTCTCTTAAGTCCATTTGTTCCTGGTCCCCTAAGCCAAGTCATTAAGTTCTGCTACATTCTAGACTTATAATAGTGAGTGCCCGGGCGCTAGCATCTTAGTCACTCACCTCCTAATTCTTAAGTTCATCCAAACGGTAGGTGATCAGTTGGTTAAATCACACCCGTCTCAGTCTACTAACTTAGGGTCAGTTGGTCATATATCCTAAGCAACCAGCTTGTACCGCCATTCAAAACTACCGAAACAAGGGTAGCTACCAATAAACTATGCATGCATACACTTAGAAGTAATTATACGAAAGCAATGTAAACTCAAACAAAACAATTAAGGAATCATAATTAGGCCAGCACCAAGAGGTGCTTAGTCGCTCATATGAACCATACAAATCAATTCAATGTTTAATGTTACAAAATACATGAATCGAAAGTAAAAAAGATAAAAGCTAATGCTTATCGTAGGGAGTGATTTCTCCTTGAGATAGCTTCGTATGCTCCTCTAGATCTGCCTTTGGCTTCTTCTCACGTTCTCTGATTGTTGTGTGTGAAATGGGATGCTTTGAAATGCTGGAAATCGTGGGGTATTTATAGGCCAGATCTTGGTTACGGCGTAACTATTAAAAGAGTTACGACGTAATCATTAAATTCTTCGTAAATTGCACTAGAAATCTTTGGTTACTACGTAACCTCGTGAAGGGGTTACGCCGTATCTTCAATAAATCTTGGTTACGCAGTAGTTTATGCATGAGTTACGACATAATTACCGGTAGCGAACCTCATTTGACCTAATATGGTTACGTCGTAATATTTGGGAGAGTTACGCTATAATCTTCGATAAGTTGGTTTTCGAGCCACGCTTTAGTTACGGTGTAATGTGAGAGAGTTACAACGTAACTTCTTCAAAGTGAGCATACTATGATAAATCTTCAATAAACTCTCCAATTCGCCTCTTTAGCTCCAATGCTCGTAATTTACTTGAAAGTGGAATATAATGAAAAATCCATATAAATGATATAAATTACAAGCATTATCGGGGAAAATTGACACTAAATATTCAGGATAATTTGATGTTATCAAATATCCCCCCACTTGAACTCTACTTGCCTTCAAGTAGACCTTATTAGATAGATTCTTAAAAATATATCTCCCATTACCTGGAAAATATAAGTTTACAAATCCCTTATGCTAGAATAAAACAAAGCCGAACATCTCACGAAATGGGAACGAAACACTCAAATCTCTCAACTATTCTAAGTGTCAATTTCGGGTGATCACCAATCGCATACCATAGCATGTATTCTATCATAAGCTTGGCGGTTACACAAATCTCCACCACTAGAGTTAAGGGCTAAACAATTTTCGATGGCAATATGGGTAGAAACGACAAAAGTTAAGGGTGACTCGTCATTACTAACATGTCACGGCAAAGTGGACAAAATCAATGATACATGACCAAATCCATGGCCAAGACACCAAAGATTGCTCGATGCATCACCTAGACACGCTTCATGACTAAAGGGTAGGATAAGACATGGGATATATAAATGGTGTAAAATAAAAATCAAGCAGATAGTCTAAATCTATAACCAAGTCATCATCACTTACCTTCCGCCCAAAGTTCAAGCTTTGAAGTTAAGAAACCGGATCATGATATACTAGGTAGATGTATCATTAGAGGCGCCATGATGGGCACACTACCTTTTCTCCAACTGCTGGCACAATTACCAACACTAATCTTCACATGTGACCGAGGTGGCCTCCTCGATACTAAATCTATATAAAGCTCATAACATAGTGCTTATAACATCGCACTTTACAATAAACTGAATAACATAACTATTTTTTTTCAACATAAACATAATAACTAAATATAACATCCCCCCACTTGAGATGAACAATAGGAATTCGGGGGGTCTTCAATGATCTTTAAGAATATGTCGTCGACGAAAGCGTGATTCCCAAACCTTTCCACTTGAACCTTGAACTTAGGAAAATGATGAATTCCCAATCACAAATAAAGACTACAGGGTAGGCTAAGGTGTATGGGTGTACGAAACAATATATTGGGTTAACAAAATGAAAGGAATGGCTCAGATGGGTTTATCTAGGGGTATCTTGCACTAAAGGTGAGTGCAACAAAAGGGTTTCACATGGGGGTCGAGAAGTCGAGGTGACTTATCGATAGACACATAATGGTAGGCTATTTGGGTGATAATCCTATAATACTGCCTTCTTAAACTGAAATGTCCAAATACATCGAGCTAACTCAACATACCTTGTCTATGGTCTCGAAATGATGCAAAAGCCAAGTTCTAAAGTTTATAAGCTACCGGCACACTCATAATTTGGTGGGTTTGGGGTAAAGTTTTGGAAACGGATAAGGCTAATCTCACCATATAATATCAAGGGTTGTATGTGCTCGGCTAAGGTCTAATCTAGTTAGGCTAAGAAAAACATGTCAAAATTTTAAAAATGACATAATTTTTCAAAATAAACTAGAAAAATGAGGGCAAAATAAAGTTCAAGAGACAATTCTACTCCCGCCCCCCCACTTAAATTGTACAAAGTCACTTTTGTACTAAGCGTTAAATAAAGGTGAAGAGAAAAGTAAAATTAGAGCGAGAACTTCCCGAAATTTGCTCCAAAAGAAAGAAGGCCCAAGCAATGTAGTCGTGCCTTCGTATAAGCATCCACGAGCAAACTTCAATCCCGAAATCACACTACCGACAAGCATAATTCTAAAAAGAAAATGAAAATAAAAATAAACCTAACTTACTTTAGGAATCACAATTGCATTTAGCATATGCAACAAGTTTTAAACCACTTGGTGTCCCAAGTGGACGAGTGAAGTCTCGTGAGGGTTTACAAGGAACACACCCATAAAGTTCATTTAAAATACTAATAAAAGGTTATTGTGTTTAAAATGAATTAAGTAATGTAGAGGAGGGTTACGTCGTAACTCCGAAGGAGTTACGCCAGTAACTAGGCAAAACCCGCATACGTTGCAAAAGTGTAGCTACGGCATAACCATCGAGATGGGATTACGCAGAATTGTTAATGCATCGAAGTTCTCACGCAGGGCCTGTTACGGCGAACTGTGAGAATGATTTACCGTAGCTCTTGTTAGATCAAAGATGTCAAAAGAACAACTTTCTTGTTTCCCGCAAAATGGTTAAAACACAAAACCCAATGAAATGGAAATAAAACAAAAGAAAGGGATAATTCGGGTTGTCTCCCGAAAGAGCACTTTTCTTTATTTACGAGTCTTTAAGTTAGACTCAGAGCCTCGGTGCTTTATGGTGGCCTTTGGACTTGGCCAACTTCCTCCATGTCCTTCATTAAGTTATGTCTGACCCAAGCGACATTTGAGGCAGTGCGGAGGTATTCTTTAGTATCGATCTTCCGAATTTTGCAAAAAATTTCCTCCGGCCACAAGTGGTATCTAGTAAACTCATATTTTTCCGCAATAATTGGGGGTGGCCTCTTATATGGAATCCCAAGGAGTTTGCACCTCCTTTGCTCATATGCTTCATCGTCGGGGTCAGTAAATTCCTCTTTTCCTTGCAACTCAAGGTAATCTAAAATCCTTCTATGTCATCGTCCGCCGACTCGGTGCCTTTAAACCATTCTTCATCGAGCAAATCTTCTACCAAGACATGTTTGCATTCTTCCTTCTCATTTCTTACCGACTCTTTGGTATCTTCGATTGTTATGTCACTTAAGTTGTTAGGACTCTCGTTGTTCGGACTTTCTTTACTCATATATTCTTTCCAGATCTTTTCCTTTGTCAACGTATCAACCTTTCCATATTTGATCTTGACCCAACTATCAAATCCCAAGTTATCTAACCAAGGAAATTTTGTTCTTTCCGTATCGTTGGTTGAGGTCCAAAAGGATTCATCCTCCCAACTCTCATTAGACCGCTTCCCCATTACATTTATCGTCAAAGGGTTGTAGGATCGTTAATATTTATTGTGTTTGATGATTCGGTGGTCTTGGATGATCAAAATACATGTTTGCCATAGTTAGAGAGAGAAGAGAGAGAGGGGAATGTTCTTGCTAGAGGTTTACACAAAGTATGGAATATTAGATTGAATGAATGATCACCACCCTTCCATGGATGGAAGGGTATTTATAGTTACAGAATACCACGACCTCCCATCGGCCGTGGATCGTGCATACAAGGGTAAAGACCCGTCCTTCCTCCACGGTGTTGCACTAAACTATACTACGCTACAAACTAACTAATAAACTACTAAATAACGTAAATAACGACAAGTCTACGAGCTAACTTATGCTAGATAATATTTGGGGTGACCGACTCTTCACTATGGAATTTTCTAATTCCTAACAATCTCCCCCTAAGGGAGGTCACCCCATGTTTTACATTTCGAATCCTAGCATTCTATTTTAACTTCAGTCTTGAGCTCGTAGACTTGAATTCTTCATTTCCGCAATCTTTGTGCTTTAGCAGCGATTCTTCAAAGTCCGCATAGATTTGTACTTTTAGTGGAGGTCTTTAACTGATCCACATCTTTGATGATCTTCGAGCTTTGAGATCATCACCACAAGAAATCTCGGATCACCCTTTATTGTGTTGCCATCATGTGAAGTTGTGACTTTCGGACCGACATGCTCACACTTTTGAATCATGACATCTTTCCATCGAGTAGCGGAAGCTTTATCGGTTCATGATATTTGCAGCAGTCAGCAGAGGTAAGCATAGTATAGAAATATCGAGCCGTGTTATGTAGATATGCACCACCATGATTTCTTCAATTAAGTGTGGATGCCGTGAATGCGGCTTTGATTGACTCTCAATTCGATCACCGCAACCGTCCAAATGTACCGCAAACAACAAGCTAGCAATAAAACACACGAAAGTGTCTTTGATCACTTTCGTTGAATTGAGGTACACGCCCACGGTTCCCCGCTGATCAAGACAAGTACCGCTCGTGATCGTAGGATTCCTAAGAATCTCCTTGACAGGGTTTCGCAATGTTCTAGCCGTTCTCAAACCGAACGCCTCAAAGAAGACAACACGGAGTGAGTGAACCAAATAATTGAGATTCACCGATTGATGAAAATGATTTGAAAACAATCGCGTATTGCTTGAAGAAAGAGTTTTGCAATACGACGAAGGTTTTATGAGAAAGATCAATTTTCAATCAAAATACTTTTGTATTAGAGAATGAGTACACATTCGACGTGCTAGCAAAAGAAGAGATTCGCACATCGAACGGTTTTTCTAAAAGTATTTTTCAATCGAGATACTTTTGAATTTGAAAACATGAAGTACACATTCGACGTGCTAGAGAAAAGAAGGTTTGCACATCGAACGGTTTTTCCAAAAGTATTCGCAAATTCCATTCTCGACCAAGGTTGATTCAAGAGTGAATCTCCCATCGTTTCTATCCGCTTGTCACAAGCTTGATCTTATGAAAGATCTCACATGTCACCCACCAAGAGCTTGTTTGATGTTGGCTCTAGAAGGATTTCCATCTTCATTGTGAATATTTTTACATATCACTCGATGTTCCGCAATACCACAAGGATAATGCGAGGACTCTTAATATATTCTTACTTTCCACATTGTGTGAAACAAAGAAGTCTTCATTAATTTAGTGTCCTAATGAGATATTGTGGATGATCTCTTGGCTCTAGACTCAATAGTGCACATTTGGTTCTCGTGTCGAGACTAGGAGAGGGTCTCCTTCTTCAATATCAACAATCTCTAAGAGAAAGTCGATAGATAATGTCGGTTCCCGTGAGAATGAAACAAGCCCTTTAAGAGGAACTTGAGTGGCTTGGGAAGTTTAGTGCAAGGCGTCATCGGGTCCATGACGCCTTGTCTTCAATACCAATGTTACCTTAGTAACAACCAAGAGCATATGTATTGAACCCGTTTCGCCCTAAGGTTGAATTATGGAGGGCTATTTCTTTTCACCCTTTTCATATTCATTTCTTTTTCATTCTTCAACCCTTCAAGCTTACCGAGACTTCATAACTAGAACCTTGTTGGGTTTATTCCAAGACTAGCTCGCCTCATCCGCACTCTTCCCATTTCTCATTTTCTCCTTTTTTCAATATACCTAAGGACTCTACACTATCTAGTGGATTGTCCTCGGTAGATCCCTCCGGCTCGGGCGGATCGTGGGAACTAATACCTAACCTAACCATCCTTATAACTCCATGCATAAAGTAAAATGGTCGGTCTTTTGGTATTGTTCATTCTTCCTTGAAACCAATTGAAAAATCATTTGAAAAACAATCAAGGTACTTGTGATACGAGATCAAAGCATTTTGTACCTTAATAGTTTTGATCATTTAGAAAACCTCCCTCAACATGTGCGTATGATTTAGAAATTGTTTAGCACAAGGAGGCAAGAGGACTTTGAAATATTTTCTTTGATCACAATTTTCATACGAAAAGCCATTTGATTTTCATGGTAAAATTCTCCCTCAATATGTGCATAGGATATTTGAAATCATTTTATCACATAGAGGCAAGAGTTCTTTGAAGCACATCCACGATCACAAAAGCCATTAAGAAACCATTTGAAAACTCAATCAAGGTACTTTATGTTAAAACATAAAAGCTTTTGTACCTCGATAGTTTATTTTCTTATAAAATGCTCCCTCAATATATGCTTCGAGATTCGAAAGCGCTTAGCACATATGAGAGAGCAAACACACAATTGAATCAAAACGATCACCTTTATCAAATTTCATTATTAAATCACAAATTCTCCCCCGATCAAAAATATCAAACCCTTTGAGATTTTGGATCCCAAGTGATTTAATAAGGTTTAGAAAACATGGGAGAAAATGTGGCCTGGTTTAAATACTGATCATGTTTTTGGATAAATCCTCCTCCTCAACATGTGCATCGTGTATTTGAAATCGTTTGGCACATGGAGGCAGGAGTGCCTTTAAAGGACTAAAACCAATTCCATTAAAACAGATTTGAGATTTAAATCACGATCTCTCCCCCGATCAAAATTTCAAACCATTTGAGATTTGTGATCCCAATTGATTTAAATCATTTAGAAAGTTTTGGGAAAGACGTGGCAAGATTTAATTTTGAAAAATGATGATAAGGACCATTTTAAGACATTAAAGATTGTTAGTGTCGTATGATTGTTTTAAGAGATCTTTAAGTAAAATAAAACAATTTCACAATCAAACAAGAATGTAAAAATTTCATTTTGAAAGATCTTTGAGTTTTAAAGAAAATCATACCATGACATAACATTAAATCTTTAGATCACCACATTTTAACGTATAAACGGACTTTTATGAAGAAATATTGTTTGAAAATATTTTATTTTAAATCACTCTCCCTCAATCGATGACCAAGTCGATAATTGAGTGACTTAGGTTTTGATAAAATGAAGTCCGTGATTTTCAAAATTTAGTCCAATTTATTTTCAAAACAATATTTTCCATTTTCAAAACAATTTAATCAAATTATTCAAAATTGTTTAAAATGGTATCCCGCACAAAGATACGTTAGGTGGTTGAGAAGCTTCGTTGTTGTTGTCGTAGGGTTTGGAAGAAAACCGTCTGCGATGCAAGAGACTTCTTCTTACGTTGCATTTTGAATGCCAACCGAGGTCAAATTAAGCTCGCTTCTTCAATCACTTAGAAGAAAACCATCTCGATGCAAGGAGACCTCTTACGTTGCATTTATGCCAACTCTCCATAGAAGTCCAATTAAGCTCCGCTTTCTTCATTTGTCAACCCAAGATATAGTTACCCTTTCTTTCGGCATCCAATCATATTAATTGTGGGATCCGGATCGGGAACATTCTTATAACCAATATACCGCATACGTTAGTGAACACACATACAAATATATGGTGGTCGACATCACCCAAACAAGAATCGACTAATAAAAGTCAATGCAACATATCAATCGATCATTTAAATGTATGGGAAAAATGTGTTCATCAAACTCTAATTATCTAATCCTAGCAATCATATCCTTGGCACCTAGTCCTTCAACATAGGTTAACATCATTTTAAATTAAGCATATTAGGATAATTAAGAAAGCTCGTTAGAAGATATAGATTTGAAAACATTTTCCCCTCAACCAATAACTCATTTTATAAAAGATTTTAAAAGTGTCAAGTCATTGATTGAGTTTCCAAATTTTATAAAAACTCGAATCGATTGATTTTAAGCAACTCATTTTCCACCATTTTTGAAAACAACAAATATTTTTCTCAAGAATTTTAGACGGAAAACATTTGTGTAGGAACAAAGAGTCCTTCGACATACTTTCCTTGTTTTGTTTTAGGATAAGTGCACGAAATATTTTGAAAATAGGTTTAGCGCAAAGACTTTCCTTCCTTTAAAAGAACGGGTTGCTATCTCAAATAATAGCAAGCCATAGTTTTAAGCACGGGTTACATCAAGTAATCGCAAGCCATTTTTGAAGCGCGGTTACACCTCAAATAATCAGAAGCCATTTGATTTGAGACATGTTTTGAAAGAAATATTTACACCTCCTCGCTCGAACTTCATCTAAAGTCCCGTGCCATTATTGAATGACATTTCTAAGACCGTAGATGTTATCGATACCGTAAGACATGTCTTGAGAAAACATATTTTGGTATTTTTCAAATTTTCTCGATTTTTATGGGTTTTGAAGGTTTTATATTTTTCTATTTTCTTTTGTTGGTTTTATATTTTTGTATTTTGTTTTTGTTGGTTTTATATTTTGTATTTTGTTTTTCGATAAATATATACAAAGATAGAGTAGATGATATAGTAAAAGAAGATGATGATACGAGTACCGAGATAAGGATATCGAGCAAAGACGTCGTAGAAGATAGAAGTCATCATCTCTTAAACATTCACCACCAAAGCTTCCGAGGCTCTTGCATAGAAGAAAGAAATTGAA
The DNA here is from genome assembly GCA_022545495.1 of Chrysanthemum lavandulifolium. Lineage (NCBI taxonomy): Eukaryota > Viridiplantae > Streptophyta > Magnoliopsida > Asterales > Asteraceae > Chrysanthemum > Chrysanthemum lavandulifolium. The sequence continues at coordinate 231,449,192 of CM040241.1, read as the reverse complement.
CCATCCGAAAGTGAGACTTTGGCGCTTCCCCAAACCGAAAATCCTTTAGATGAGCAGATTCAAGCTCTATTTCAAGCTTGCTTTAGCTAGTGCACAAAGAAGCACACCATTATCATAAATCCCACCGCTCCATTTAAGAACGATAATCGAGGATCTCCATTCGGGTTATATCATCAAGAAGAAGAACAACAACGTATCATCCCACTCATAAATAATCTTCTCAAATTTCATTTCCATCAAGTCTCAAGCAATCCATTCCAAAAGGTGTCAAGAGAACAATTCCCCAAGTAGTTGAATTGATGCGCCGCCTCTTTGTATAATGCTCAAGAACTCTCCCAAATACACATCATGAGGGAATGAAAACACCTTCCCATGTTCACATTTTTCTTCCCGGATGATCGTGTATGAAGCTCAAGAACCCAAGTACACCAATACCCAAGAGCTCTCCGAATACACATCATGAGGGAATGAAAACACCTCCCATGTTCACATTTTTCTTCCCCGATGATCGTGTATGAAGCTCAAGTATCCAAGTATACCAATACCCAAGGAAGGAATAATCGATAACATTGAAGAAGCAGCCAAGTCATCGATTATCTCTGGGATGACAATCTCTGGATGTCAACTCCGAATAAGTGATTATATCTCGAATCACCGATTAAGCCCTCAAGTGAAACAAATTGAGCATCCCCAATGTACACAATCTCTCTCCCCGATCATTGCGATACCATCGAAATCACCACACACTAGTGTACCTCTTTATCTTCGTAAACTTTCTCTAACATCACTTCCCCACGTAGTTGAAATACTAACACTAAAAGCCTTGATGAGTAAAACCTTGAGTTTCTCTCATGGTCATGACATTTGTTTTCCGGATATCTTCAATCACTTAGAAGTATTAAGCTCATCAAGTTTACTCGCCATGAGTCAAACCTTGAGTTTCTCTCATGTAATAACATTTGTCTTCCCGGATATCTTCAATTACTTAGAAGTATTAAGTTCATCAAGTTTACTCGCTTTGTGTTTAGATGTGTCTCCTTTCCCCTTTCTCGGTTTTGACACTTCGTAATCAAGAACATTGTATAAGCCCAAATACTTGAAATCTTTATGAGAAGAACACTTGAACTCTTGTGAGAATCAACTTGTCAAGACTCTCTCGACTATTTTTATCAACCCTTATGTAGACAATTTGAAGTGACCACCGATGAAGAAAACCCGATATACCATACTTGAAACCAAGTCAACTTCCCACATTTGTATCTTAAGCTTGCACCTAATGATGGAAGAACGGTGTAGAGAATTTATGCTTCAAGCAAATCTCTAAGTACTCACTACCCAAACAAAGTATGAGACATTAACACCTCTTGCGATTATCCACACCGTCATATGCGTGTGACATCGAGTAAAACAAAGTAACTCCTAATAGTGATAGTTAACCGTGTCTTCAACCATCCACCTCGATCACCGGTAACTAGATAAACCAAGTCTTCAACTCAAATTCTTAAGCCCGAGCAAGTTATCAAATAAGAACACGCCTTTGTGAAAGTCAACTTCAATCTCAAATAAGTGATAAATGATTAACTCAAGTAATCAACTTGTGTCAAATGTCCAATACGTGAAATAGTCAATAACAACGCCTCGAGGAGTCATCGCTAAAGAATATGAGCAAGTCTAATTGGGATTGAATCGACTTATAACTCTCTCCCAATTAGTGCTCTCCCTAAACCGACAACTGCTTGATAAATGCCCGATTAAGAAGAAGTCTTTAGATCGTTAAATGCAACTCGCCTTTAGTCTTCTAACATGTAGCGTAAAATGTAGAATGATCAGACTCGACCTTCTTCAAGATTGTGCAATTGGGAATAGATAGTTAACATCTTCAACTCACACCAAAAGCATCCCACCAAAAGCATCCCAATTAACTTACATCTTGCAAATCCCCTTAACTAAAATCCTCCCAATCAAACAAGAACAGAAAGATGTTCATCAAGGAAATCAAGAATCGGCCGCAACGAACACACAAGATGGTAACACCAAACTACCAATCACATCAAACAAGAACAGAGATTGTTCGAATCATCATGTTGATGTATACGTGAAGCATTAACCGAAGCACTTTGTCGATAAACTCATCAATCCGAGTGAAGATGTCAACCAACGGCTCTTAGAAGAGAAAACTCCATGTGAAGATGACCCGATAAGAAGAAGCTCGGTTCTTACATGAGTTTAGAGCCGTATGACCATTTATATTCTCAAATATCAATCAACAATGCAAAAATTCACACTTTTTCTCCCCTCAAGAATTGCATACGGAGATGCCATTCTTGACTAAATAAGTGAAAATCATCCAAATGTTCTATTCACACTTCTCCCCGCAAAATCAGCACATGATGTCGCCATCTTCATTATAATCGAGCAAGTGGAATGAGAAAACAATCAATGGTAGCCCGGTTCACTTGATGACCAAGCGCATGGAAAAGTATGAAGCATGTTGATGAGAATGGTCATAATAAGAAGATTTCTTCTTCGTAAGATAAAGCGCATCGACACGCACACTTTTCTTTTCTTTAGAGAACGAGGCATGAACCGTTGTGTTCATACGTCATAAGAAGATTTCTTCTTTCAAGATAAAGCGCACCGAAACGCACACTTTTCTTTTCTTTAGAGTACGAGGCATGAACCGAATACGTCATAAGAAGATTTCTTCTTCTTTGGAAGATAAAGCGCATCAAACGCACACTTTTCTTTTCTTTAGAGTACGAGGCCCGAATCGATGTGAATGACGTCATAATCTCTCTTTTCAACTCTCTTAGCAAAACATGTAATCATCCCCATTATCATTCAAGAGGCTCTTTGTCGTGACAAATGATGGAGAAAACCCAATATGATGAATTTGACCTCAAGTAAACTAACCCGAACTCGTGACTTAAACTTGCACATATGTAACAAAGAGCGTGCCGATTTCCATTAGCATCTCTAAGTCTCTCTATGTACTCTATACTCTTCAACCAACCAACCATCAAGTATAAGACGACATTACCTCTTGAAAATCCACAATTGAATGTGACATCGAGCACTACAACGTAACTCCTTAAAGTGATAGTTATTTTGTGGTGGTAAGAGCCCAATTCCCCAAGTGGTAAAAGAAAAGGTAAAAGACACCCAACAATAACTAGATTTCCAAGTCTTCGTTTTGATAATAAGCTCGAACAAGGATCATGAAGAATCTTCATCCATCCATCCCCGATACCTTCAGATACTAAGTACACTCGCCCGTGATAATTCACTTCAACCTCAAATAAATAATAGTGAATTAACCCCGTTGTCACATCTTCTGATTAAAAGCTCAAATCTAGCCTCCTTTGACTTTTTAAGTGAACTTTGATAATGGTTTCATCCCGACCATGGTTAAAAGCACATAACCCCGTAAAACCATGTAATAACCAAACTGCCATGACGAATATCCAAACACACATCCAATTCATGAAGTACACCTTTATCCCTTCTTCAAGTAGAAACCGTAGCACCAAAGATCAAATAAGATCCCGAAATACACTTTCCTTTCTCCAAGATGGTTCCATCATTACGGATTTTACAATTCTATGGTTTAAACCGAGAAATAGTTTCTTTCATGGATTTTACAAAACCAAGAATAAACCGTAAGATAGATCCGAAATGCACTTTACTTTTACCAGATGTTTCCATTGTCACGGATTTTACAAGTCTATGATTTAAACCGAGAAATAGATTCTTTCATGGATTTTACAAAATCAAGACAAAACCGTAAACAATGTCGCTTGAATGTGTTATGACAACTTTGGTTTCGTGAATATCTGTTTTAGGGGAACATGCAGCGTTCATCAACGGTTCATTATCCAACATCAACAACATCATCAACCATCCAATAAACACTTTGGTAAACACATCATTCACGCATTCTGTCGGCTATTGTAGTGACCACATGGAGAAGTAAACCCGATATACCAAACTTGATCATGAAGTAAAATTCCCCAGATTTGTTACTTAAACTTGTACTAATCCTTGTGAAGAAGAAACGGTGTACCCAATGTACAAAACCTCTTGACATTCTCAATCGAGTGAGACACCAAGTGATAGCTACGCTGTGGGTTAAGCGAGAAAGAATCACAACCGTAACTAAATAGCCAAGTCTTTATCACACTCTATAAATGCCCAAACAAGTCATCTTCGTGGAAGGGTAGAAAGAAAGAAGACGAAATAAGTAAACGCCCCGAAAACCTCACTTCAAATCCAAATAAGAAATACCGTCCAAACAACCCCGTAGTCAACTTTGTTCAAATAAACAATATTCAAGCCGTGACATAATATCATCAAATCTCGTGAAAATGTATATGAGAAGCCCAAAGTACCAAATATCACTCATTCACGAGAAATATCAATGTTTGTGTATCCATATTATGAGATACTATTCGATTCAACAGATATCGATACTTATGTAAGTATTATACCAAATCTATCAAGTATCAACAATTATATCATATCACATCTTAAGATAGGATATCCTTGTTCCAAATTAGTGTGTCACAATCCAATAATATGTCAACTTACTCGGCAACAAATAAGACATGTACCTCAAGGAATTAAACCCACGACAACAGAAATATGGTCAATGAAATCTCATTTGCAATATTAGAATGTGCATGAAAGACCCCCCACACGAGATATCAATAAATCAATTAACCTGCCCATTGATATTATACACACGAGGCCCAACAATCACGGCCCATTCATTGATATAATTTCATCACACCCCAAATCAAATCACACGGCCCAAAAAACAATATCCGATCTAAAAACATCACTAACCGGTCATAAGTAGTGTCAAACTCTAATCACATGGGTATATAAATCACACTCTCACACATCTTACCCTAATCACTATTGAAACCCTAAATCCTCTCAAACTTCCGCCCCATCAAACTTTCTCCCAAAACCAAGAGTCCAAATCTCACATAAAACAATACGCCCATAAATCGAACCTTAAGTCAATTAGCATCATCCATCATGAATTGATAAGAACAAAAAATCATGAATCATATTCATACCACTATGAACTCGCCACGTGGATGGCTCGAGTTCAATCATTCCCCGGATGATAGAGGGTTCACGAAGATGTTTCGTAGGTATTTTACTCTTGATGCTTTGACCTTATGAGACAAACGAATAAGTACACGAAAATAACTTACATGTTATTTTTCCGATTCTTAAATTCGAACAAAAAACAATGAAGCTTTAAAAGATCAATGATGTAATCGAAGGTTGTGTGTAGATAATTAATATCTATGCTTAACGAGCCTTACACACATTCGAAACGAGATAAAATAAAAAACTTTCTCCATTTATACGTTTTGACTTTGAGATCCGTGATGGATAGTATCGTGTCATTAGACCCATGATGGTCTTGATGTTTTCATTTTGACACGACTTAAAACTGAGATCTTGAAATCATTTTCTTAATAATGTTTCGAGTCTTGAATGTTATTTGGAGATGGGATATGTTGAAGTTGGAAGAGATATGAGATGAAGTAGGATAGATTGGATTTGTTGATGGTGTTTGTATTGGACCTATGATGGTGTGAACCTGAGGTCGAGACTGATGGGGTTGGTATAACGTTGTGGTCGTGGTCTTGTGGTCGATTCTCCTTCTTCATTTCTGTCTATGTCGAAACAGAGTCATAAGCCAAGTCGCTACCCATTTTTACAAAGTAAATCGCTACCCGTTTTTTCAAAACAAGTCGCTAAGACTCAAGAGTCAAAGTGGTTTAGTCAAGTTGCTAACAGTTTTTTTCAAAGCAAGTCGCTAGGTCTAAGATATGAGCCAAGTCGCTAGATAATGAGCCAAGTCGCTAGCATAGCCAAGTCGCTAGCATGGCCAAGTCGCTAGCATAGCCAAGTCGCTAGAATAGCCAAGTCGCTAGCGCAGCTTGACTCAATAGTCAACTCGCTTTGAAAACATTGTATCCGGACATCTTTAAGGACAACTCGCTAGCATGAATATATGAGTTTTCCGATGAGTTTTTCCGATCTTTTCCGCCGCCTTCAAATAAACCAAGAAAAGTTGCATAAAAGATGATACTTTTGACCTGTTTTGACCATGAAAAGTTACCGAAAACCATTAAGACCACAAATATATGACCATATTGACTATTTTGATCGTTATGCACAAATACATGACCAACTTCAAGGATTATGCGAAAATATCATGGTTTGATGTATGAACAAGACCGATTATGTAAGGGATAGACCATACGACTATTTAGACCAAAGATACCTAAAAACATGTTAAAGAGACGATATCACAAAAATAAACTATCCGACACAAATCACATATAAAATCGCTTAAACCACGATTCGAGCCACAATAAATCATCAAAACACAAAACCTTGGCTCGTACCAATTGTAGGATCGTTATTTTATTGTGTTGATGATTCGGGTGGTCTAGGATGATCAAAATACATGTTTGCCATAGTTAGAGAGTTAGTAGAGAGAGGGTGTTCTTGCTAGTGGTTTACACAAAGTATGGAATATTAGATTGAAGCACCACCCCTTCCATGGATGGAAGGGGTATTTATACTACACAATACACGACCTCCTATCGGCTGTGGATCGTGCATACGATGGGTAAAGCCCGTCCTTCCTCCACGGTGTTGCACTAAGCTATACTACGCTACAAACTAATAAATAAACTACTAAATAACGTGACTACCGACAAGTCTAAAAGTTAAATTAAGCTAGATAACATTTGGGGTGACCGACTCTTCACTATGGAATTTTCTAATTCCTAACAATACCATCCCCTTAACTATGGGTATCTTCTTGCACCGATGATATTTCCTTTTAGATGGGGACGAGGGCATAAATTAATGTCGTGGGACCATCCGTTAATTACCTGTGTTCTGATTCGTCCACTTCGAGAAATATGTCGCCGATGTATCCCAGCCACAACCGTAATCGTGATGTTTGGTTACTGGCGTAACTCGCTTGAGTTATCCTTATCGAGATCTTTCATAATCCCACGATCGCCGTTGTCAAAAACATAGTTACGCCAGTAACTCTTTAGACATGTTACGGCGAACTCCAATCTGTCATGGAATTTTCACTAGAATCAATCTTTGGTGTGATAATTTACTTGTATCCTCGAGTCATCATCAAAAAATGACCTTACATTCCATTGTTGGTTTTGTTCCTTCCGGTTTAGTGTTATTCTTCCTTACCTTCTCACTAAGCTTTTCCACCATGGTTTCAAGGTTTTTAGGGTTGTGTCGTGATTGGAAAGACTTTTGTCGTTGTTTTCCGGAATTCTTTTAGCCATTCATCTTGTTCCTTTGTCTTTAATGAACTTTCTAGGAATTTGTTTATTGTCTCTTCAAAGTTGGGCTTTCTTTCTCCATAAGGCCCACGATTGTAGTTTCTCGATCCTCCACGAAAACCATTACTATTACGATTATCTCCGTAAAACGGTCGATTTTCTCCATATTTAGCCTCTTCGATTATATTTTATCGTTGTTGTGAGGACAATTCTTGGTGAGATGTCCTCCCCCACAGCTTTTACAACCCACTTGGATAGCATGAACGGTTTCTCTGATTTTTAGCATATCTCGACTTAGATTTTTAATTTTGCTAGCGATGGCTGCAATTCCGTCAAACCTCTAACTCTTTCTCTCTCTAAAACCTCATCTTGTACGCCTACTTGTGTTTATGATATGATGTGTTTGTGAAATCCAATATGTTACAAATGGTATCAGAGCCATGGTTTGATCATCTCTCTTACATATCCTTGGATTTCTAGTGGTTTTAGATGGTTTTTGAGTTTGAAAAAGTTTAGTGGTTTTTGCATCATTTGGATAATTTCTAGTGTTAAAGTTTGAATTTTGGGTGTACTTTTGTGTTAAGAATCATTGTAAGTGCTTGGGTTTTGATTTGGTAAGCTTGAATCAACGTGGTTGAGCTTGTTTTGGATTGAAAAGTGTGTTTTTGAAGTTTTTCTTGCTAGCGACTTGGTTCTCGTAGTGTTTTTCATCGTAGCGACTTGCTTCAGTAAAAGGTAGCGAGTAGTAGTGTTAATTGTTAGCGATTTGGTCCTAGCGACTTGTCTATTGAGATAAGCCGACAAACAGTACAACTTAGTGGATTCTCCACTACGGCTAGCGACTTGCTTTCAATTTTGTTAGCGACTTGTACTTAGTATTCTTAGCGACTTGGTGTTAGCGACTTGGACCTTAGCGAGTTGCTCTTTAGCGACTTGACTGTGTAGCGACTTGGTGCTTTAGCGACTTGTGTCCAAATGACTTGGGTCTTAGCGACTTGGTTCACGTGAAATTGAGATCTTGGCGAGTTGCTACTTAGCGACTTGGTGATTAGCGACTTGGTTCAAGAATCAGAAGCGACTTGGTTGATTTTTGTTTGTAATACGGTTTCTCTTGATTTAGTAAAATTCGTGAAAGAATCTATTTCCGGTTTAATCATAGAGTTATAAAATCCCGTAATCTGTTAATGTCACACCCCAATTTACATTTTGCGGTGGAATGGAATTCTGGGATTGATTGTCATAGCACCACATCACGTTATATTGAACGACCTAAAGTGTCGTTTTATAAACACATCGTTGGATATTTCATAAAACATCTGAGTTTACAACATCGGTCCCAAAAGTTACAAAGTTTGCGTAAATACAAATATGTTACAAATCCAAACGATGTTTTGAAATAAAGTGCCATAATGTACATAATGTAAGTCGACGCATGACTCAAAATATAGGTTCCTAAACCATGTCATGATGCGAATGCCTCGAGTTACGAAAATACATTGCTAAAAGCATCAACAATAATGTTGGTGAGAAATCATAGGTTTATGTAAATGTTTTATACGACTACACAAGTATAGAATATGCATGACAATCCAAATCACGTAAAAAATAATGTTACAATTGCTCTAAGCCCATGACCCCGAAACTAGACTGTTCAATAATGTATGCCCTACAGAGTGTTTGCATGACAACTCCGTAATGTAATCAAATGAAATGCATCCGCTCACTTGGTTGGGATTCACCAACCCGGATGGAGGTGTCACCTCGATAGATCTATCCACTCATCCTCGCTTCAAAGATTAACGGTTCATGTTCAAGTAATGGGGACTTTCAATTGGCAATGTGGTAACTTAAGCAATGTAATGAATTTAACATACTTGGTATCGTACAAAAAAAATTGTAGTGCAATGTATTCTCCCCCGTGGGTTTGAAAATAATTAAAAGCATGCGACGGGGCTATGAAAACTCACTTGGAATAACTGGAATAACGGCAAAAGTGAGTACACCGAGGTTTATAATGATGCGTCAACCGGGACCTATTACGAATGATATGATATGTCATGAGTTGCAATGTAATGCTATGCATGCACTTCGTATGTTATTTATACCATTTACGGGTTTTTGAAAATATTACTCGTTGACGAAAAATACTCTTTTGACGTCTTGACCCTTCAAAATGACTTTACATGTTTTACGTCAAAATGTCATCCTACAATGGTTTTATAATGATTTTGGTGAAATTACCATTTTTCGTCGCAAAACAATGTCGTAGGAAAAATCATGAAATCAACAAAACGGCTCGGAAAACTAGTCGTAAAATGGTGTACGTCGATCGTTAGAGAACGAACTTGACGGTTTTGGAAAGTTTGTATCGATATCTAAAAGTTTCAGTTCAGGAGTTTTCATTCAAAAGGTCTCGATCATAAAGATATCAAAGGCTAAAGTTGGTGATTTTTGCTAATTGGGTGCGAAAAATGAGTTTCGCCAATGTTTGAACATCCGTAAATGATTTACTATGACTCCGCTTGACAAACGGCTTTTTGTTTTGGAAAATATGGCCGATGAACTTGATTTTACTAGAAGACACTTCGTTATAAAAGTTTCACATCATGGTTAAAACCGCCGCAAACATGGACGATATAGCTAATGAAATACTTGTTACGTCAAAAATAATATAGTTTTTCGTAAATTAATATTTACGGCAACTTTATAAAACGTGCATATATTTGTCGCTTTAAACCGCTTTTCACGTAAAATATGTCCTTAGCTTCGTATCAAGTAAACTAATATATTTTTGATAAGTCGAAATAATTTGTGAAGCTTAAGGCTCGTTTTGACCCGAAATAAGTAAAACTGCTTGCTGTTTTCGAGAGAAAAAAATACGTTTCGTCGTCAAACTTCAAAAATTCACCACGGCTTCGTTATAACTCCGTTTTTGTCCGTTCAAAAGGCCACGGATTCGTTTTAAAGTATATTTTCTAAATATGAAGGCCAAAATGTCGTACCAACAGTAGGTTTTTCCAGAAATTCGTTTTAAGGACAGAACACAAAATATAGTTTACGAAAATAGTTTTTCTCGGACAAAACCTATTCTAATCCCTTCAAATCAACTCCAAAGCTAACCTAATCCTACCATACACCTTCTTAGGGTGTCATGGGTTCCTAATCACCATCAAGACCAAAGATTACCATGGGAAATAATTATAGGATGACCATAAGTATAAATATAACTCTAAAATCATGAAATAAATGGTATAAATTACATAACATGCATATAAGTTCCAAAAATGAAAAGAAACTTATGAAAATGATAAGGAAACTTAAAAATGATGAAAACATGCTTACTAGTGCAAGTGAAGAGGTGAAAGTAACAAGGATAACCTAAATACTCTAGATTTTTATTTCAAAATCTAAGAAAGAGTATACACTAGATTGTTTAAAATGCTTGATCTTGAGAAAATTTTGATCCCTTGGTGCTTCTTGTATGTGGCGGTTAGGAGAGGAGAGAAACAAGGAGAGGATATTTTTTTCTAACACTTTTGAGAAATGAGATGTATGAGAAAATTATTGAGATAATTAGCCTTATAAGTTAAAACATCACTAACCAATCTCATTAATGCAAACCCTCCCCTAGGTCGCCAAGGGGAGGAATGCATAGATATTTTACTTTTTTTTTTTATAAACTTGTATAAATATATAATAGTTTGTGTAATAATTGAAGATGTAGAAAATGTATAAGTAAAAGGTAAATGGTAGAATTTTTGGTACAAGTTAGTTTTTTTTTTATTAGATCAAAATACAATGTAATGAGTTGATAAAATTGTAAAAATACTTTCCTTGTGAAAATTGAGTGATAAAATAATTATCGTCAAATTTTTAAGAAAACAGCGTAATAATTAAACTTTAACGATTAAAATACCAAATAAATTTAAAACACTAGGAAAACTAAAATATAGTTTTATGAACTAAATGTAAGTTTAAAAATACCGGATCATTTTGAAAGTAACGGGTTAAATAATCAAAATAAAAACTCACGCGATCATAATTATTAAACATAAAAATTACGCGTTGAAGGGTGAAATGAAATGTCGTGAATGTACTAATGAGATGCACATGATGTCAATGAAATGTAGACTAATCATAGTCCATATGAAATGTACGTGATGTCATGATCATGAATTCGCCGCTAAACCTCCAAGGTTACGCGATTTGAAACAAGTAAACCAAGTTTACTAAAATGTTGAAATAATGAGACATGAACGGCGATAGAAATGACCGAAAGTACGGGTTGTCACAGCTAACATGTCTACCAATGTACCTACAATTATCTCCATCGTTGTCGAGGATGTTCAAGTGGTTCCGATACTAAATCCACCTATGCTTGATGTAATCGACTACGACTCTTGGGCTCAACGAATCAAATTGTACTTGTCTTGGAAAGGAAAATGGGTCAACATTCTCAAATCCATTGATGAAGGACCTTATCGATTGAGACTATAAGAGACTTAATTGATACAATGCAGATGGAACAATGATCTATGGATTAGATGGACCAAAGACGTATGATGAGCTCAATGATAAGGAGAAAAGAGATTCGATGTCGACATCGTGGCTTCTAACATTATACTTGTGGTCTTCCAAAAGATATCTACAAGCTTATCAATCACAACACTGAAGCCAAGGCGCTTTGGGATAATGTCAAGATGCTTCTCTCGTGTTCGAATTAACCAAGGAAGACAGAGAATCACAAGCAGATGATGAGTTTGAGCACTTCAAAATGAAGCCGTAAGAGAGTGTCTATGAGTACTACGTGAGATTCCATAAACTTGTGAATGACATGAGGAACATCAAAATGACCATGCCAAACATTCAATTGAACTCAAAGTTTGTGAACAACATGAATCCCGAATGGCACAAATTTGTCACCGCTGTGAAGCTAACCAAAGGATTGAAGAATACAAACTATGGGCAATCAGATGCCTTTCTTCTTCAAAATGAGAGACATGCTATGTTTGAAAAAGGATTCTTGAACAGTTCAAAACCAACCGGGAGAAACAAGTTCTTCAAATGATTCAATGACCTTTTACACAAATGTTGGAATTACCACCAAAGCTTCTCAAGTTATACCCACGGGTAATGGTAATCACAAACTCATTCCCGATCCAATGTTCAAACAAGTCGATGTTGATGTAGTCATGGGTCATTTCATCAATCAACTGGCTCTTATGGTTAAACAAAACTTGACTCTCAATCCACATACCAACATCTTCACACTAACAATGAGATCGAACTACATCCAACCTTCACAATCATGCGGTTGTCGAGATGGAAAAGTTATGGTGCAACCAGTTCAAGGAAGGCAATATGAGCAGGGAAGAGGTGGTGTAGGTGGAGGTTATATTGGAAATCGAATCGGGAAGGAATGGAAATCAAGGTCAAGCAAAGCCAATTAAGTGCTACAACCGTGGTGGTGAGGATATATTGCTAGGAACCGCACATCTCCAAAACGTCCACGAATGCGAGAATACTTCGAGACAAGATGTTGCTTGTGCAAGCTCGGGATAATGGAGCAGCTTTGGATGAAGAGGAGTTTTGTTTCTTCTCGAGGAAATGCCCGAACCTATGATGTTGATGTTGATGAACAACCTATTCGGAGATAGGTCATAATCATCAAAATGCATTTCAAGTAGTGACGTGATGCATTTGACTCGATGTCGATGATGAACCTATCGCCCAAACAATCTTCATGGCTAGTATCTCACCTATGATCTCTCCAAAGGTCTCTTCACCAAAATAGGTGGCCCATCCAAAGATTCAATCATTTCGCAGGTATTAAAACTATATGATGATGTTGATGAGCAAAGATGCATAATAAAGTACGGTCTCTTGAAACTTATGAATCGATATTGATGAAGTGGGTAATAGTAATATTGTCCCATATGATCAATATGTGAAGCAAAGTGAAAGTGAGATTGTACCAAGTAATGCATCTTCTGCGATCAATGTTAATTATGTTTTGATGAATACACCGCATGTGCCCCTCGATGATTATGTTACCTCGAATCGAATGCCTATAAAGAACAAGTTGCTATTTATGAACAACGTGCTAAGTTTGAGTTAACCACCGTGAGCAGAAATGGATGACCAAATGCGCATAATTATTAGAAAAGTAATTTTAGAGAAGAAGTATTAAAACAAGAGTTAAACTCCTTACAAGAAAAGCTTTCTAAAGCGCTAAGCAAAAACAAGAACTTCAAGAAAAGGTTAAAATGCTTAAGCAAGAATTCAATGCTAAGGAATCAAAACTTTTGAATGATTTTTCTAATCTAAAACTTTGAAAACAAGCTTGAAAATAAGTTTACGCACAAGGGAATACCATTTAGACCGCTCACTTGATCACTAAGCATAGAGTCTTAAGCGATAAGCATAACATTCCCATTGTTGAGGAACCAAATCCAGAGGTCATTAAAAGTCTAGAGTCGCTCATAAGGTACTTTATGATGGTAATGAAATCCTTAAGCCTAGACAGAAACCTAGTTCTTGAAAGTGCAATCGAGGAAGATAAGAAATCGATGAAGTCACTAGGAAAAAATGAATAAGAAGCTAGAAGATCCCGAGTGTAAAATGAATAAAATAACGATCAAACCCCATGATTACACTATGAAAAATTGGATGTCTTTAAACAAGTTTAAGCCTCGAGACTCTATTAACCCCCGAACAAGTGTTCGAAAAAGGATATGGATATGCAAAAGTGAAAATCTTGTTGAAAAGAATCCCTTGTTGAAATTGCCTAAAGCAAATGTGTATCCTCCTAATACACCAATGCATTTAGTTCCTAGATCTATTGCCACTAATAGCAAGACCTTAATCACTTGTATGTTGTTTATTAGTCGCTTGTTGATTTTGAGAAAACGATTAAGAAGAGAATCACACCTCTGTGGATAATCGAGGGGAAAGGGTTTTGAGCAAACTAAAGAATGTTATTTAACCGAGGTCATGCCTTTCTTTAAACAATTAAAAGGTCAATTTGAGAGTCTTCAAAGGGGATAAATTCATATATTAAAGAAATGGAAAAGGAATTTGATGCAATGATAGTTGAGGTCAATGATTATGAACATGAACTCAAATATAATGAAGTTGAAAGAGAGAACTTGCATATCTTAAATGAGAATTTGATTTGAGTTGTGTTGCTCAAGATGTGTTTTATATCGTTACTAAGCACTCTATTATCGCTTCTCGATTTCATGAATTATCTATTGCATTGAACGTTTCCCATGATCGTGTCATTGAGTTTGAAAACAAAAACTCAGAACTAAATGAGAAAATTGATCAGGATGATCACGATAATTTGGTAAAACATCTTTCTAAACTAGAAGTTGAACATTTTGATTTACAACTAAAATATCAACATTTTAAAAAAAATGTCGAAACCTCAAATATCAAGACATCCTCAGATGTTCCAGAGTTTGATGCATTTTTCAGATAAACAAACGTGACGAACATATTCCACTCATTGTAACACGATCGAAAGTTGAAAGCCCAAATCTCTCAATTAAAGGGTGAAAAGAACAATGTGGTGGCTCCCAAATGCCTCCTCCTTTAGATTCTCAGATTCTCAAACTTTTCATCTTCAAAACTTGGTAAATGTTTTACAAAAGAAAACGAGAGTTTTCTAGAAGAAAATGAAAAGTTAAGCGGCACTTTAAAGAGTTATATGATTCAATGAAAGTCACTCGTGACAAAACAACGAAAAATAACGCCTTTACAAAAGGAAATTGAGAATCGAGGAGACAGGAAAAAGGGAAACCGCCAATTATCTTTAATGAGAATGTTGCATCAAGATCATCCTCGCATCGCAAATATACTATGATCATTAAATACATTCCTCCTCATCTTAGGAATAATGAACTTGTGTTTCATAACTATTTTGCTCACCTTAAGGATAGTCTAGAATGTCTCCGTGAGATTGTGGAAGAGGATTTTATAAATAAGCCTCTTGATGTTGAAATTAGGTTTGCGTACATTCAAGCCAAACGATCTCAAGAGTCGCTAGAATGTTTAATAGCAACATGTCCTAAATCCGTAGGTGCAAAAGGTAAAGTCAGTGATGCCTTGTTATATGCCTAGTGCCAAGTATACAAACCATTCTATGCCTACTATTAAGAAAGTGAACTCTAATGTGTCTTCAAGTAGTTCGATCCTCGCACTTCTAGTTCGGAATGCAAAAGTAGCAAAACCAACTAATGTTCCAATTCCCTCACAGAGTAAGAAGTGACACCAAAGCAAGCGGGTCAAAGCCTCAAGGCAACACAAACAATGATAGGACCTTGCATGCTAGGAATGTTCGATGGATGAGATTAGAAGATCACCTTAGGGAGAATTTGAATAAGACTAATCGTGTTGATTCTAGTGTTAGCTCTAAACGCATCAGTAATTAATGCGACTCGCTACTTTTGGCAAAACATGTAATGATGATTGCGTGGTTTACATTACTAATCTTGAATGTGGTGTGAATGATTTGTCTAATGTTGTCAAATGCCCGCTTAAAGCTGTTAACGTTAAACATCAAACTAAGAAGGCTAAAAGGCAAAGGCGAAAGAAAGTTAGAAAACAGTGGAAACCCACGGAAGAGAATTTAGTAATATAGGTTATCAATGGATACCCACCGGCCGTAAGATTAATGAGTTGTGCCTAAATTTTCTAAGTCAATGCCCACTAGAAAATGGATGCCTCTTGGTAGAACTATTCCTTAAGAAGTGAACACACTTTGAATAGGTCAAATCGGACACTAGCACAACATCTATTTCGATGATTCTATTGCTTCTACTTACGATGTGGGTGTTCAAATCATTGTTACTAACCAAATGGAACACATTCTTGCATGGGGATCCCAATTATCCGCTTATCCATTATTATGCATGTTTAATCACGATCGTTCAAATCGTTCTATGATACCGGACTCAGTCGTTCCAAGCATATGACCGAGACCGGTCACGGCTCATGAACTTCGTGAGTAAATTCATCGAACCGTGAGATTCGGAACGATCATTTTGGTGCTATTATGGGTTATGGAGATTACGTGGTTAGAGACAGTGTGATTTCGGGGTATATTATGTTGAAGGTCTTGGACATAATCTATTTTCATCGAGACAATTTTGTGACTCAGATTTAGAAGTGGCCTTCGAAAACATACTTGCTTTGTTAGAGAACTTGATGGTGTGGAACTTCTCGGAGGAACTCGTGGTTCAAACCTATACACCATCTCTATCGAAGATATGATGAAATCTTCACCCATCCGCTTGTTGTCAAAGGCTTCAAAACTAAGTCATGGCTATGGCACCGTCGTCTCAATCACTTGAACTTTGGTACCATAAACAATCTTTCCAAAAGGACTTAGTAAGAGGATTACCCAGATTAAAGTATGAAAAGATCATCTTTGTTCGACTTGCCAATTGGGAAAAGCACAAAATATGCCTACAAACCAAAACCCACAAACTCGAGAATGGAAGTTCTTCATACCATTCATATGGATCATGCGGACCAATGAGAGTGCAAACGATAAATGGGAAGAAATACATTCTAGTAGTTGTTGATGACTACTCTCGATTTACTTGGGTAAAGTTTTTGAGGACAAATGATGAAACTCCAGATGTCATCATCAAACTTATCAAACAGCTTCAGGTTAATACTGTTAGAATTGTTCGAATAGACAATGGTACAGAGTTTGTTAACAAAGACTTAATTCAGTTTTATGAAAGTGTTGGAATCAGTTATCAAAGAAGTGTTCCACGAACTCCTCAACAGAACGGTGTAGTTGAAAGACGAAATCGAGCTCTTGTGGAAGCTGCAAGAACAATGCTAATTTATTCAAAGGTTCCAATGTTTCTATGGGCTGAAGCCATTGCTACTGCTTGCTACACCCAAAATTGTTCCCTTATTCACACCTCTCATGGAAAAACTCCATATGAACTTGTCCATAAAAGAAAACCTAATCTATCCTACCTTCGTGTGTTTGGTGCTTTATGTTACCCAACTAATGACGGTCAAGATTTAGGTAAACTAAAAGCTAAAGCGGACATTGGAGTATTTGTAGGTTATGCACCAAACAGAAAAGGATACCGAATCTACATCAAGAGAACCAGAAATATCATGGAAACAATTCACATTACGTTTGATGAGCTGACCGGTCAAATGGCTCCAGGACAATCCAGTTCTGGACCTCGCATTTCAACCTCTATCAAGTAGTCCTATCAGGTCTACTCTTGTTTCTAATCCTCACCAAAGAACTCCTTATGTACCTCCTTCGAAGATGATTTGATCCAATGTTTGATGAACACTATGAGCCAAGTGCTAATGATATGTCGCCCATCAACAAAGGTGCCTCTATCCTGCCAATGAAGTTAACCCTTCGGTTTCAATGTCATTAAGTAAAGAAGTGCTGCTGCGATCACTCTGTCTCATCAACAAGTCATCAATCATCGAGTGTACACAATGGAAATGTTCTTTGCTATTACGAATGATGAAAACCCTTTGCTCCTCCGTAAGATGAGCCCTTTGAAAACATATTTGCTCCCGAGTCATCATCGAACCATCTTCTTCAGGAGATATCAACTGTGCTACTTCAGTTCCTCAACAACAACCACATGAACACCTTAGAAAATGGACACATGATCATCCATTGGACAACATCATTGGAAACCTTTCCCATCCAATATCCACACGGAAACAACTTGCAACCGATGCCTTATGGTGCTTCTTCAACTCTGTACTCTCTAAGATAAAACCAAAAGACGTGAAAACTGCCATGAATGAAGACATCTGGTTCAATGCCATGCAAGAAGAAATTCATGAGTTTGATCGACTAGATGTATGGGAATTAGTACCTTCTCTAGATTGTGCAATGATCATTGCTCTAAAGTGGATCTTCAAAGTAAAACTTGATGAGCATGTTGATGTTTTAAAGAACAAGGCTCGATTGGTTGCAAAGGATACCGTCAAGAGGAGGGTATTGACTTTGAAGAATCATTTGCTCTGTTGCTCGTATCGAGGCAATCGAAATCTTCTTGGCTAATCTTGCAAGTAAGAACATGGTAGTCTATCGATGGATGTAAAGGCGGCGTTTCTTAATGAGATCTTAAAGAAGTCGATATCGCCACCGACTGAAGGCTTTGTGAATCTAGAGCATCCTACTCACGTCTATCGTTTGAAGAAGGCTCTTTACGGTTTGAAGCAAGCTCCAAGGGCATGGTATGATACGCTATCAAAGTTTCTTCTATCTATTGGATTCAAAGAAAGGAGCAGTTGATCCGACATTGTTCACCGTAAAGTCGAGCAAACATTTAATTCACGTTCAAATATATGTTGATGATATCATTTTGCCTCGATGACCCCAATGAATGTGATCGTTTTCAAATGAAATGGGTTCCAAATTTCAAATGTCAATGATGGGACAAATGTCATTTTTCTTGGGATTACAAATTTCACAAAATCCGGAGGCATTTTATTAATCAATCTAAATATGTAAATGAGATTTTAAAGAAATTTGGATTTGATTCTCGTGACCCTGTTGACACTCCCATGATAGAGCGTACTAAACCGGATGAGGACCACTCGGGGATCATGATTGGATACCTCATGTAGTATGAGACCGATATACATTCTGTTACATTTGTTTGCATGTGTGCTAGATATCGCTAAGCCTACCAAAAGCACCTTGAAGCGGTTAAGCGGGTCTTCGGTATCTCCAAGGAACCATCAATATGGGACTTTGGTACCAAGGACACCAGTATGTCACTAACGACCTATGCAGATCTTGATCATGCAGATGTCAAGATACACGTCAAGCACGCCCTGAGGTGCTCGCTTTTGGGTGATAAGCTTGTGAGTGGTCTTCAAAGAAACAAATGAGTACTTCTATTTCCTCTATGGAGGTGAATACATAGCCATGTCATCTTGTTGTGCTCAAATCCTATGGATGAGATCCCAATTATCGACTATGGCTTTGAATTCAACAAAATTCCTCTGTCTTGTGATAATAAAGTGCTATTGCTCTCTCATGCAACAACGTACAACACTCAAGAGCAAAGCACATCGATATTCGACATCATTTCATCAGGGAGCAAGTAGAAAACGGTGTGGTGGAACTCTATTTTGTGAGGTTTGAATACCAGTTAGCAGACATCTTCACCAAAGCTCTTCCTAGGGAACGTTTTGAGTTTATCCTCCCACGACTTGGTCTAAAGAGTCTACAACCGGAAACACTCAAATGTCTTCAAGAGGAAGACGAGGAGTAAAGATCTTTCTTCATCCATCTCTTGTAAATATTTATTCAAAAAGCAAATAGAAAAATATAAAACTTTCAAAAATCCATAAAAATTTGAAAATTTTCAAAAAATATTGTCTTTTTGTCATGATTTTTCTCGATTCGATAATATCTACGGTCTTTGTGCTGTCATTCAAAGAATGACACGGGATTTTAGATGTTGTTCGAATGATAAAAAAATCAAAAATCAAAAGTTATTTTTGGGAGAAAGTGAAATACATGGTTTATTGTCATTTCGAGCAACAACCGTTTTCTAAGAAAGAAAAGAGCCATGCTTTATCTTGTTTTCAAATCTCATGCTCTGATTCTATAAACTTTTACTTTCTATGTAATGAAAACTAATTGCTTTGAAAAATAACTCGGACTCTATTTTTGAAAATCATCTGAACTTAACGTTTGTCAAAAATATCTATCTCTCAATCAACAACTTATGTCATTGATTGAGGGGGAGAATGATTTCAATTAAATCAAAAGGTTATTCGTCATACAATTGTTTTCAAAAGATATTCATGCATGTTTAATCAATGGAGTGTAAAGTCTCAAAATCCGATCCTTATCAGTTAAAATGTTTTTCATAATCAAGTCACAATTCTTCTCAAAAGCTTTCAAAAACAATTTAAATCTACAGAGATCACAAATCTCAAATGTTTGAAAAATTGTGATCGGGGGAGAATTTGTTATTTAAATTGGATTTAAACTGATAATTCGATAAATGGTTTCATAAGTATTTAGTAAGCTTTCCTCCCCACATGTGCCAAACGATTTCAAATTTTCCATGCACATGTTGAGGGGGAGCAACTTTTTAAACCACAAAGAATTGAAACGTGATTGATTTGTCTCTAAATGCGGGTTCCTCTAGTATGTGCAAAACTCTTTCAAACCTCGAGGCACATATTGAGGGGAGCAAACTTTGAAAACCTCATCCTTCCCAATATGCTTTATCTACGTGATTTAATCAGAAGTGATGTTGATATCTTTTAGAAAATGGTATTCAAAGAAGTTAATTCTTCCTCTTGCCTCCGTGTGCTAAAGTGATTTCGAATACATGATGCACATGTTGAGGGGGAGCTCTTTTTCTAAAAATATCAAAAACAATTTAGGTACAAAATGCTTTGATAATATATCACAAGTATCTGGGTTGATTTTCAAATGGTTTTCAATTGGTTCCAACGGCAGATGAACAATACCAAATAGACCGACCAAATTTACTTTATGTATGGTGATATAAGGATGGTTAGGTTATGTATTCGTTCCCACGATCCGGCAGAACCGGAGGATCTACCAGGACAATCCACTAGATAGTGTAGAGTCCTTAGGTATGATGAAAAAGGAGAAAAGTGAGATATGGGAAGAGTGCGGATCGAGATAGAGCTAGAACCGGAATAAACCCAACAAGGTTCTAGTTATGAAATCTTGGTAAGCTTCAAGAGGTTGAAGAATGAAAAGAATTGAATGTGAAAAGGGGTGAAAAGAAATAGCCCTCCAATAATTCAACCTTAGGGCAATAACACGGGTTCAATACATATGCTACTAGTGTTTACTAAGGTAACCGGTATTGAAGACAAGACGTCATGGACCCGGTGACACACCGCACTACAACTTCCCAAACCACTCAAGTTCCTCTTAAAAGGGCTTGTTTCATTCTCACGGGAACCGACACTATCTATCGACTTTCTCTTAGAGTTTGTTGATATTGAAGAAGGAGACCCTCTCCTAGTCTCCGGCATAGGAAACCAAATGTGCACAATTGAGTCTAGAGCCACGAGATCATCAAATAAATCTCATTAGGACATCACAATGAAGACTCTGTTTCACACAATGTGGAAAGAGAGATTATATCTTATGAGTCCTACGCATTATCCTTGTGGTATTGCCAAACATCCGAGTGATATGCTAACATATTCACAATGAAGATGGAAAGCCTTCGGAGCCAACATCAAACAAGCTCCACGGTGGGTGGCATATGAGATCTATCCAATAGATCAACCATGTGACAACCGAATAGAAACAATGGGCGATTCAATCTTTTGAATCAACCCGTTCAAGTTATGGATTGACGGATACCTTTGAAAACCGGTCGTTGTGCTTAAAATCCTTTTCCTTAGCACATCGACTATGTACTAATATTTCAAAATAAAAGGTATTTATGATTGATAATTGATTTTCTTTAAAACCTTCGTTGTATTGCAAAAACAATTTCTATTGAGCGGTACACGATTGTTTTCAAATCTCTTTTCATCAAATCGGTGAATCTCAATTCATCGTTCACTCACTCCGTGTTGTCTTCTTTGAGACGTTCGGTTTGAGAACGGCTAGACCAATTGCGAAACCTGTCAAGGAAATTCTTGAATTATACCGATCACAGCGTTACTTATATCGATCAACGGGGAACCGTGGGCGTGTACCTCAATTCAACGAAGTGATCAAAGACACTTTCGCGCGATTTATTGCTAATCACTGTATGCGTGTACGGCCGACGCTTGCGGTGATCGATCGAATGAAGCGGTTAATCCATAGCGCATGCTCACACAACACATTCATTTCTAAAGAAATCATGATTAGTGCATCAATGACTCGATATTTTCACTCCATGCTTCGCTTTCTGCCGCCAATATCATGAATCAACGAAAGCTTCCGCTACTGATGAGAATATATCATGATCCGAATGTGAGCATGTCGGTCCATAAGTCACAACCTCACAATGGATGGGTCGAGATTTATGTTTCTTGATGATCTCAAAGTCGGCTCAAAACTCATTATCACGTGGATCGCTTAAAGACCTCCACATTGATCATCCAAACATGCAATAATGAAGAATCAATGACTACGAGCTACAAAGCAAAGAACTTTAACAAGAAACCAAGAACAATCTAATTGTAATATCTGTTTGTATTCTATGTATTTTGAGGTGACCTCCTTAGGGGAGATTGTTAGGATTTAGTAAATCCAGTATTAAAGAGTCGGTCACCTCAAGTATATGTAATCGTTAGAAAGCTCGTGAGTCGAGATTAGTTAATGTTTAGTAGTATTTAGTTAAGTAACACCGTGGAGGACAAACGGTCTTTACCCACAGTATGCTTGATCCACACCCCGTAGGTGGTGATTTGTGTAAGACTATAAATACTCTCTACCTCCCAAGGTAGAGTTGGAGCTCATAATAATACTTTCATTTTCTCTCACTAAGTTCCCAAACCTCTAAATCTTTCTCTCTCTAAAACCTCATCTTGTACGCCTACTTGTGTTTATGATATGATGTGTTTGTGAAATCCAATATGTTACAAAGGCAGTTTGGGATAATGTCAAGATGCTTCTCTCAGGTTCTGAATTAACTAAGGAAGACAGAAAATCACAACTGTATGATGAATTTGAGCACTTTAAGATGAAACCAGAAGAAAGTGTCTATGAATATTACGTGAGATTCCACAAGCTTGTGAATGATATGAGGAATATCAAAATGACCATGCCAAATATTCAGCTAAACTCAAAGTTTGTGAACAACATGAATCCCGAATGGCACAAATTTGTCACCTCTGTGAAGCTAACCAAAGGATTGAAGAACACCAACTATGAGCAAATGTATGCCTTCCTCCTTCAGAACGAGAGACATGCTATGTTTGAAAGAATGATTCTTGAACAGTTCAAAACTAAACAGGGAGAAACAAGTTCTTCAAATGATTCAACAACCTTTTACACAAATGTTGGAATTACCACCAAAGCTTCTCAAGTCATACCTATGGGTAATGGTAACTACAAGCGCATTCCTGATCCAGCATATAAGCCTCCAGACTCAAACACAATCATGGAAAACTTCATCAATCAACTGTCTCTCATGGTTAGTCAAAATCTGTTTACCACTCCTCACACCAACAATAACCTCGTAACAACGTCCAACCCACACAATCAAGCTACCGCCGAGATGGAAAGGTTATGGTGCAACCAATTCAAGGAAGGCGGTATGAACAAGGAAGAGGAGGTAGGGAGGGTATGTGGCTAATCGAATCGTTGAAGAATTACCAATCGGGGACAAGTAAAGCAAATCAAGTGCTACAACTGTGGTGGTGATGGACACATTGCAAGGAACCGCACATCTCCAAAACGCCCTCAAAATGCGTAATACTTGAGACAAGATGTTGCTTGTGCAAGCTCGTGACAATGATGCGCTTTGGATGAAGATGAGTTGTTATTTCTTGCGTAGGGAATGCTAAGACATATGATGCGAGATGTGGATGAGCGACCAATTCAGAAATAGGTCACAATCATCAAAATGCCTTTCAAGTTGCCGATTGTGATGCATATGACTCGATGTCGATGATGAACCTACGCCTGCAACAATCTTCATGGCTAGCATTTCTCCAATGGTCTCTCCAAATGTCTCATCATCAAAGCAGTGGTCCTTCCAAAGAATCAATCATCTCGAGGTATGAAACCGATGCGATGAAGTTGATGAGCAAGAGATGCATATTGATGTACAAACACATGTAACTAATGAATCGATATGGATAATGTGGGTAATAGTAATATTGTCCCATATGATCAATATGTGACACAAAGTGAAAGTGTGATTGTACCAAGTGATGCATCTTTTGCAGTCAATGATGACTATGTCTTTGATGAATACACTGCATGTGCCTCGATGATTCTGTTATCTCTGAACTGAATGCCTATAAAGAACAAGTTGTTGTGTATGAACAACGTGCTAAGTTTGTGTTAACTACCCGTGAGCAGGAAATGGATGACCAAATGAGTGCAATTATTAGAAAAAGTAATTTTAGGGAAGAAATATTAAAACAAGAGCTAGATTCCTTAAAAGAAAAGCTTTTTAAAACTGTTAAGCAAAAACAAGAACTTCAAGAAAATGTGAAAGTGCTTAAGCAGGAATTTAATGCTAAGCAATCAAAACTTTTAAATGAATTTTCCAACCTAAAAACTTTGAAAAACAAGCTTGAAAATAAGTTGTACGTACAAGAGAATACCATTCAGACTGCTCACATGATCACTAAGCATAGAGTCTTAAGCGATAAGCATAGTATTCCCATTGTTGAAGAACCAAATCCTGAGATAGGTAAAAAGGCTAGAGATGCTCATAAGGTACTATATGATGGTAATGAGATTCTTAAGACTAGGCAAACACCATCATGTATTGGAAGCACGGAAGAGGATAAAATATTAGATGATGCATCTAGGGAGAAAGTGGATAAGAAGCTTAACGATCCTGCATGTAAAAAGAATAACATAACGATCATACCCTATGATTACACTAAGGAAAATTGGATCTCCCTGAACATGTTTAAGCATCAAACTCAATTAAACCCAGAACAGATTTTTTGGAAGAAAGATATGGATAAACAAAAGGTTAATGTACTTGTTGAAACAAACACTCCCCTTAGGAAAGAGCCTGCAGCCACTGTGTATCCTCCAAATATACCAATGCACTTAGTTCCAAGAACTATTGCCACTAATAGCAAGACCTTAATCAGCATGTATGTTGTTTATCAACTATTTGTTGATTTTGAGAAGACATGTAAGAAGAGAATCACACCTACAGGGATAACTTAAGGGGAAAGGGGTTTTGAGCAAACTAAAGAATGCTATTTAACTGAGGTCATGCCTTTCTTTAAACAATTAAAAGGTCAATTTGAGAGTCTTAAAAAGGGGATGGATTCAGATATTAAAGAAATGGAAAAGGAATTTGATGCAATGATAGTTGAGGTCAATGACTATGAGCGAGAATTAAAATATAATGAGATTGAGAGGAAGAACTTGCTTACCTTAAATGAGAATCGATTTCAATGTATCACTCAAGATGTGTTTTACATCGCCACCTAACTGCTCAATTAATGCATCTCAATTTCATGAATTATCTGTTGCTCGAAAGTCTCCCATGATCGTGTCATTGAGCTTGAGAAAACTAACTCTAAATTGCATGATAAAGTTGAACAGATGATCATGATAACCGGTGAAACAGCTTTTCTAAATTGAAGTTGAGCATCTTGCTTTGCAATTAAAATATGAACATCTAAAAGAAAATGTTAAAACCTCAAATATCAAGACATCCTTGGATACTCCCGAATTTGATGCATTTTTGAAATTAGCAAACGTGATGAATGATTCGAGCTCATTGTAACACGATCGAAAAATGAGAACCCAAATTTCACAATTAAAGGGTGAAAAGAACAATGTGATCTGGCTCCCAAATGCCTCCTCCTTTAGATTCTCGGTGTTCTCAAACTTTTCATCTTCAAAACTTGGTTAATGTTTTACAAAAGGAAAATGAGAGTTTTCTAGAAGAAAATGAAAAGTTAAACAACACTTTAAAGAGTTATATGATTCAATGAAAGTCACTCTTGACAAGAACAACGAAAAATAACGCCTTTACAAAAGGAAATTGAGAATCAAGAGTCGTGAAAAGGAAAATGCCACTTGTCTTTAATGAGAATGTTGCATCAAGTCATCTACTGATCGCAAATATATCGTGATCAAGTAAATATATTTCTCCTCATCTTAGAAATAACGAACTTGTGTTTCACAACTATTTCTCTCACCTTAAGGATAGTCTAGAATGTCTCCGTGAGATTGTTGAAGAAGATTACATAAACAAGCCACTTGATATCGAAATTAGGTTTGCTTGCATTCAGCCAAACGATCTCGGGAGTCATTAGAATGTTTAAGAGCAACATGTCCAAAATCCTTATGTGAGAAAAATAAAGTTGTGATGCCTTTTCTATGCCTAGTGCTAAGTATGCAAACCATTCTATGCCCAAGTGTTAAGAAAGTGAACTTTAAAGTGCCCACAGTAGTACTGGATCCCGCACTTCTAGTTCGGGAATGCATAAGGTAGCCCAACCAACTAATGTTCCCACAATTCCCTCTACAGAGTAATCGGTGACACAAAAGCAAGCGGGTCAAAGCCTCCAGCAATACAAAGCAAGATAGGACCTCATGAGCTAAAAATGTGCAATGGAAGAAAGTAGAAGATCACCCTAGGAACATTAAGTTTGAGTTGAATAAAACGAATCGTGTTGATTCTAGTATTAGCTATAAGCGTCTCGTAATTAATTCAATTACGCTACTTTTGGGAAAACATGTAATGATGATTGCTTGGTTTCACACTAATCATGAATGTGGTGTGAATGAGTTGATTAATGTCATTAAATGCCCCGTTAGTATTGTTAATGAAAAAATCAAGCAAAGAAGGGTAGAAAGCAATGGCGGAAGAAGGTTAGAAAACATTGGAATCCCACAGAAGGAAATTTAGTAACATAGGTTATCGGTGGATACCCATCGCCGCAAATTCAATCTTAATGAGATGTACCCTAAATTATCTAGATCAATGCCCATTAGGAAATGGATGCCTCATGGTAGAACTATTCCTTTAAGAAATGAATATACTTTGAATAGGTCAAATACTAACACTAGTCTCGCATCTATCCCGATGAGTCCATTGTTTCTATTTCGATGTGGGAGTTCCAATCACTATTACTAACCAAATGGAACCCATTCTTGCATGGGGATCCTAATTATCCGCTTATCCATTCTTGTCTCGTGTTCAATTGCGGATCGTTCAAATCGCTTACGTGGTACCGGACTCAGTTTGTTCCAAGCATATATTTGGAGACCGGTCACGCTCATGAAATTTGTGAGTAAATTCATCGGGATTGTTCGATTCGGAATGATCATTTCGTGTAATTATGGGTTATGGAGATTATGTTGTCGGTGATAGTGTTATCTCCGTGGTATATTACGTTGAAGGTCTTGGTCATAACTTATTCTCTGTCGGTCAATTCGTGATTCTCGATCTAGAAAAGGCTTTCGAAAACATACTTGTTTCGTTAGAGAACTTGATGGTAAAGAACTTTTAAGAGAAACACGTGGTTGAAATCTATACACCATCTCTATCGAAGATATGATGAAGTCTTCTCCAATCTGCTTGTTGTCAAAGGCTTCGAAAACAAAGTCATGGTTATGGCATCGTCGTCTAAATCACCTGAACTGTGGCACCATAAATGATCTCTCCAGAAAGGACTTAGTAATAGGCTTACCTAGACTAAAGTGTGAAAAGGATCATTGATGAATGTCCAAATACTCATCATTTTTGTGTAATCTAAACCGCAAAATCATCCGAAACACTCGTAAACACATCAAAATGATCAAAATATCACAAATCGTTGTTTTATGTGTTTTAATTGCAAAATATCAAAATCGATGAAAATGTATAAAGTTTGCAAAATTGGCGCTTTAGTCCCCAAGTTTTAAAAGTTGTCAAATCTAGTCCTCGAATTCAAAATGTGGAAATTTATCATTCAAGGTCCTCAAGTATTCTAAGTTGTTTAAAATGATCCTTGAATGATTCTTTGGTCAATTGGCAGGAAAGGTCCCTAAACTTTGAAATTTTGCAAAATTAGTCCTTGGACTTTAAAAATAGATTTTATGCAAAAAAAGGGTCCTTGTTCTATAAATGTTTGTCATGTTTGGTCCTTATGAGAGCATTGGAGAAATATCACTTTCAGTCCCTCATGTTTGGCAATTGTACATTTTTGGTCCTTGTTTATTACTTAAACCAAACGGATCAACATATATCAAAAGCCCAAAATCCAAGTCCAATATCCAAGCCCAAGCTGCCAACCTTTGACCCTTGCACCTTGAGCCCCAGTTCATAACCCATTCTGACCCCAGCCACCCAATTTTGACCCCCCCATGTTATTAAGCTGTGGTCAACAGAAGTCAAACCAGAGAAAAAACGCGCCCATATACTATCTACTGTAGCATCCCCTCTTCCCCACCTGAAACAGCAAAACCAGAGGTGGTTTTCCATTATTTTCAACCCCCCTCCCATTCCATGTCCCCTCCACACCTTCTAAACAACAAAAACTCTTAATTGCTCAAACCAGACCCAATTAAAGCTTAAAACTGCTATGAAGAATTATTTGGCGCCAAAAATGCAAGGTGGACGGTTCTGATTATTTTGAGTGATCCAAAGGCTAGAATGTGGTGGGAAAGTTTCAGAGGTCAAAGAGGATTGCTGAAAAGTCTATAAAGTGGAGAGTGATGCATTGTAAAATATCTAGCTAGTGTAATTTAAGTTTTTATTGTCGTTTTTAAGCATTTTCAAGTTTAAGTGTATGTTTTTATCTTCAAACTCTGTATTTCAAGTTCTATTGTTATAAGAAAGCTTTTGTGAAACTTTAATTCAAGTATCATATTGTATTTCAGCTTATGCAATTTTTCTCATTTTCAAAAATCTCATGTTGGATCAAATGTTGTTTTCAGTTGTTTGTATGGACTAGAATAGGTCACATAAGCTCCCAAATAGCTTATAAAAGCTATTAGAAACAATAAAATTAGTTTAGACTAAAAATCAAAAATCACCAAAATCCAAATTAAATACTTCAAAATCAAAAATCACTTGAAAATGGTGATCACAATTTGAGCAAGGTATATAGTGGATGGCCTTGGGTTAGTAGCTTATTGGTAAGCTTATAGGGTGCTCATTGATCTTGGTTCTCGCTTTAAGCATTGGAAGCTTTTGTAAGCTCTTTGATCATCTTGGCATCTTACTGTTGTACTTGTTCATAAGCTTTAAATTCTATTTCTTTATGTTATTTAATCTTGGTTAAATGTTATTAATCATTAAAATCAGTCTTTTGTTCTTTTAAATTAGTAACTAGCAAAACTCTAGTTTTAACAGTATAAACTTCATCTTGGTAAATTCTTAGTTTGAAGTTGCAATGGGTGTTGTTTAAGGAATCATTAGTCCTATAAAGAGATTATACAAGGTTGTAAATCAAGTTTATGGTTTTAATTTGTGTTTTGCTCTAAAAAGCTTCATAACAGTTAACATAAAGGGGTGTTTGTTTTTTTGTGTTCAAAGGTTCTTTAGTCCTTAGCTTTGTTGGAAATCTGTCCAAATAGGTCTAAGTAACTTAGTTCAGTCATAAAATCAAGTCCTCATAAGCACAAAAGTCAAAATTACAGTTAAACATATCTTAGATGCTAACTGTTGGATTTTACATAGGCAAGATCTTGATTTAGTGTTCAAAAGTTGTTAATCTTGCTCTAGTTAGTCTTATCTCACCTTAATACAACATATTAAGTGCTTAAAATCAGATCAAAAGTCACTTTGGTCAACTTTTTGGTTTTTATCAAAAAGTCAAAATCTCATAAGGTCGTTTTTGAATAAAATTTGGAATTCCACTGAGGGCTTATTAGTGAGATTCAGTTTATAAGGTTTTGGATTTTTAAAGTATAGTTGCTAAAGAAAATTACAAAAATGCTAGTTCTCTATTTCTCAGTCTTTTAAGTGCTTATTCAACTGCTTTTTGTGGGGTACCTGTCTGCATAAGTGTCCTGTGCACAGTGGTTAAGTCCATATTGATAAGCTCTCATAGAGCTTATTAGTGCTCCAAATCTTTTGTTCTCTAGTTCTTTGGAAAGCCAACCTGGTCCTCTTGGAGTATCAAGTCTTGTTTTTCACTTTTGAGCTTATTAGCTAGGGCTGCTACTAGCTTGTATCTTGTCCCATTTCTGTTTCAATATCAAGTGCTTATTTGTTTGTTCTTAGCTTTTTAGAGTGCTTCTTTAGATATCTTAGCTTCATTTCTGTTCATTTAGCTTGTTTGAATCCACTTTGAGCTTTTGTTTCAGTGTACAAGCTTGTTTGAGCTTATTCCACCCAAATAAGCTCATATAAGCACTGTTGGATCAATAAGCCTTCAAATCAGCTTATTTGTGATTTGTAAATTTTTTGTCTTTATTAAAGTTTCATATAATCAGTATTAAAGTAGTTTTCAAAAAGAAAATCCAGAAAAAGTCCAATTAAAAATCAGTGATAGTGTTTATTTAAAGTTTTCTAGCTTTTTGATTTTTCTTTTCATCTTTTAATAAGCAAATCTTGTTTTTATATTTTTCTTAGGTTTCACATCATATAGGATTTTTAGAAAAGTTTCGATTTTTCTCTATCTTTTAGTATTTATTATAATTTTAAATAGTTAAAAATAATAAATAATTAGTAATAAATAATTAAAAAGTCTAAAAATATATTTTCTGTTTTAAAATTAGTTTTATCATATTTTAGATTTTCAAAGTTAAAATTTTATTTTTCCAAGTTTATTTTCTATTTTCTAGTATTTAAGTGTATTTTAAATAGTTATTAATTAGTAATAATTAAATAAAAAGTGTGAAAAATATATTTTTGATTTTAAAATTAGTTTTATAGTATTTTAGATTTTTCAGAATCATTAGTTTATTTTTCTAGCCTTATTTTGTATTTTCTTCTATTTTAGAGTATTTATTAAATAGTTAAAATAGTTTTTAATTAATAATAATTAATTAAATAGTGTTAAAAATAATTTTCTTTTCTAATAATTTTCTTTTATCTTTAGGATTCCAAAATGTCATTTTATATTTTTAGGCCTTTTATTTCTTAGTTTTCACTTTTTATTTTGTGCGATACGTAGTTTTTAAAACTTACGCTTACGCTTTCTTTCTTCCGATTGTTGTGCTTTCCAATTCGTGTCCAATTCTATTCCAAAGCAATCAGAGTGTAATATTTCTAATCATAACCTTTACGCATCACTATCCTTAGTGATCATTCTATCATCCGAGTTTGTTTTAAACACACCATCGAGTCTCCTCGGGACTTAACGACCCGGAATTCAATCTATTCTCCAGACTTCATTGCATTTGTGTTCGAGCGCTTTAAGTCTGTTTAGACTTGACCGGTTTGGCATGATCAATCATCTTTGTTCAAAGATGCCAATTGGGAAAAAGCAAGAAGTATGCCCACAAACCCAAACCTAAAAACTCGCTTATGGAAGTTCTTCATACCATTCACATGGATTTATGGACCCATGAGAGTGCGTAATATTTTGGGAAGAAATATGTGTTAGTTGTGGTTGATGATTACTCTCGCTTTACTTGGGTTAAGTTCCTAAGGACAAAGGACTAAACTCGTATATCATCATTAAACTTATCAAACAAATGCAGTTCGACTTAACAAAACCGCCGAATCATCCGAATGCACAATGGAACCGAGTTTGTCAATAAACAACTTTGTGAGTTTTATGAAAGTGTTGAATCACCATCAAAGAAGTGTTCCACGAACTCCTCAATAGAACGGTGTTGTTGAAAGACTAAATCGAACTCTTGTGGAAGCCGCTAGAACAATGTTGATTTACTCAAAGGTTCCAATGTTTCTCCGGGTCAAGCTATTGCCACCGCATGCTACACTCAAAATCGATCCCTAATTCACACTTCTCATGGAAAAACTCCATATGAACTTGTCCACAATCGAAAACCTAATCTTTCATTCCTTCGTGTGTTTGGTGCATTGTGTTATCCAACTAATGAGGGTCAAGACTTAGGCAAACTTAAAGCTAAAGCGGACATTGGAGTTTTGTAGGATATGCACCAGCGTAAAAGGATACCGAATCTACAACAAAAGAACCCGAAATATCATGGAAACAATTCACGTTACGCTCGATGAGCTGATCACCAAATGGCTCTGGACAACCCGCCTCGACCCGCATCATCAAGTAGTCCCATTAGTTCTACTCTTGTATACGATTGTTCGCCAACAACTCCTTATGTACCTCCTTCGAAGATGACTTGAAGAAACCGTTTGAGACAATGTTTGATGAACACTATGAGCCAATTGCTAATGATCCGTCAATTCCATCAACAAAGGCTGCTTCTATCCTCGCCAATGAAGTCAACCCTTCGCTTCTATGTCGCTAAGTCAAGAAGCACTCGCAGATCACTCGACTCATCAACAAATCATCAATCCTCGAGTGTACATCATGGAATTGTTTCGCACCCTTGATGGAGAGAATCCTTTGCTACCCTCGAAGATGCCCCTTTGAAAACATATTTGCTCACGAATCATCATCGAACCATCTTCATCGGAGAAATCAAACCGCTACTTCAGTTCCTCAACAACAACCACACGAACACCTTAGAAAATGGACACATGATCACCCATTGGACAACATCATTGAAATCCTCTCGTCCAAAGATCCACTCGAAAACAACTTGCAACCGATGCCTTATGGTGCTTCTTCAACTCCGTACTATCCAAGGTCGAACCAAAAGATGTCAAAACTGCCATGAATGAAGACAGCTGGTTCAATACCATGCAAGATGAAATTCATGAGTTTGATCGACTAGATGTATGGGAATTAGTACTTGCTCCTGATTGTGCTATGATCATTGCTCTAAAGTGGATCTTTAAAGTAAAACTTGATGAGCATGGTGATGTATTAAAGAACAAGGCTAGATTGGTTGCAAAAGGATACCGTCAAGAAGAGGGTATTGAATTTCAAGAATCATTTGCTCTAGTTGCTCGTATCGAGGCAATCAGAATCTTCTTGGCTAATGCTGCAAGTAAGAACATGGTAGTCTATTAGATGGATGTAAAGACGGCTTTTCTTAACGGAGATCTTAAAGAAGTCGACACGCCACCAACCTCAAGGCTTTGTGAATCCGAGCATCCTACTCACGCTCTATCGCTTAAAGAAGTCTCTTTATGGTTTGAAGCAAGCTCCAAGGGCATGGTATGATACGCTATCAAAGTTTCTTCTATCTACCGGATTCAAAGAAAGGAGCAGCTTGATCCTACATTGTTCACCGTAAATTCGTGCAAACATTTAATTCACGCTCAAATCTATGTTGATGATATTATTTTTGCCTCGACCGACCCCAATGAATGTGACCGCTTTTCAAATGAAATGGGTTTCAAATTTCAAATGTCAATGATGGGACGAGATGTCATTTTTCTTGGGATTACAAATTTCACAAAGTCCCGGAGGCATTTTTAAATTAATCTAAATATGCAAATGAGATTTTAAAGAAATTTGGATTTGATTCTTGTGACCTGCTGACACTCCCATGATAGAAGCGAGACTAAAACCGATGAGGACCACTCAGGGATCATGGTAGACCAAATGAAATATCGTAGTATGATTGATCCTCGATGTACCTCATGACTGTGAGACCGACATTCTCATTCGCAGCTTGCATGTGTGCTAGATACCAGGCTAAGCCTACCAAAAATGTAACACCCCCAATTTTATCGCAGCGGAAGATTGTGTCACTGGTGTTACTTCATGGCACAACAGTTATATCAATAGAAAACGAACCCTAATTGAGTCGTTTTAAAAGATTTATCATTCGATTTATATAAATATCAGAGTTTACAAAATTAGGTCCCAGTGGTTTTACAGTTTATTAAATACGTTTTCGAACGATAATATAGCCTTCTTGAGTATCCGTGCCCTTCCGTGCCATCCTTGTAAATTATGAACCTGAGATAAACATGCTAAAAAGTGTCAACACAAAGGTTGGTGAGTTCATAGAGTTTATAGGTAAAATAATTGAGTTCAGTAGTTTCGAGTTTGAGCGATAATCGTAATAAATACAGATATCGATAAAATAAGTAGTGGGCTACGTTGTTATACACCCATAGTTTGTTTGTTTAGTAATCATTTGAACGCAAGTTTCAAGGTTGGGTCATGTTGTTGTACCCATAAATTCAGTAGTTGCAGCATTTGTATCATTGCAACACAGTATATATATATATATTGCCTTAAGTCTCATGAACGCAAACCTTAACACGAACGCGTCATAATACTGACGTAAGTTACAAACATCATAATAATGATGTGAGCAACAATGCCCTCCGGTAGGAGTTTGCCATTCTCCTAGTATTCTCAATAAAGTGCATTTGGTTACCTATCCGCTAACACAAATGGGCGCCATCCGCCAATAGATCTATTCACTATATTTATGCTCACTTGTAAAGTGATTAATGGTTCATGATATGAGGGAATTTCAGTGGCAATAGTGTATAACTTAGGCAATAACAATCAGGATCGCATACAGATAGTACTAGTTGTAGCAAAACGTATAAAGTGTGATTATAAACTCATAGTAGTATGTAAAAGCTTTAGAGTACTTGTGAAAGTAAAAATAGGTAATTGAGCATGTATCTCCCCCAAAAATAATATAAAACGTATAAAAGTAGGGGCTATGAAACTCATGGTAATTCGTAAGAGTTTAAAATAAATGTAAACATATAAAGCAATATTTGAGCATGTATCTCCCCTAAAACGTTCAAAATAAGGAAAAGAGGGGCTATGACTCACCTCGATGTTACAGTAGTCTGGATGGAAAACAAATTAAGTAAAGTTGATAAACTGCTCCGACTCGTGACCTGAGTTAGTATATCATGTTTTTAGTATTCGAATACAAGTTTATGTGATAACGATGCTTTATCATTAGTTAGGTAACATGAAGTCTCTTCAAAAATTAGCAATACTTATCTTTCTTATTTTTATGGCTCGGATGATGGATATTAAATTTTATCGAATCCCAAGTTGTTAAATATTTTATGTTTCCAAAATGCTATAAATTACCATTTTAAATATTTACGGTTTTTACCCTTGCACTTTCAAATGACACTTTAAACCCTCAACTATGGGTTATTGACAAAATCAGCCCTTGTATAATTAACTTCGCAGAAATTACATTTTTAGTCCAAGAAAACTTAATCTTTCAAAAATTACAGTTTTTATGCTTGAAATTTCATAAGAAAAATTCACTTGTTTTTTGCCTAAATGGATAAAAGTGCGGGTAAATAAAGTGAGGCCTTAAAAGGTTTTTACTACGTTCTTGATCCCTTCAAGAGTTTGTCCGGTGGTCTTTCTAATAGTTCAAACTAGAGGTCTTAATATTTTACGGTTTGGTCGTAGTGATTCTCCAAAGTAGGGGGGTTAGGTGCCTTTTGTTGGTTTTGGGCGGTATCAAGGCCAAATGAGGACAGATTTTACACGAGGCAAGCTAGTGTTTTTACAACGCATTTGCCCCTTTAAACACTTTGTCGTAAGCTCTTCTAAATGGTATAGGTCTCATATCTTAGTCGCCTTTGGTTAGAAGATACAAGTCCACTAACATGGCCACTGCCACGACGCTTTTAAGGAAATTTCATTTTTGACTCGTTAACTTTTATGGTGTCACCTAGGGACATTGTAATATGTTTATTAACTCTTTTTAAGTATCCAACATTCTATAACTCCTACGACTCAAATTTTGAAAAGTGCATGCAAGGCCATTTTTATGAAAATTTCCGCGAGTCACCTTCTTTGTGGTTGATTATAAAAGAGACTATAAGTGCTTTTAAAGACATTATCAGGGCGTTAAAATCCTTGCAGCGAGCCCTTTAAAATGGTGTAAACCTCTTACTTCGCAACCCTTTAGTTTGCAAGATATCAATTATAGAAAAGGGCTACTTAGGCTAATCTTGCCAAATCGGAATTCTCGTTTTTAAACCATAAAACTTTATATCTTTTGCATGCAACCTTGTGATATATTTTTAACTCATTTCTAATGTTTTTAAGATAGTTCATAATCAAATTTATCAAAAATCCCGAGTTTTTCCCATATACGTGTTGTAAAGTACTTTTGGTGTTTAGGACTTTTGGCCCAAATGAAGTGTTGTTTTTAAGCATGACGACTAGGCTTTTCAACCGGGTTATGGGGGCGTTCTAGAGTACCCTAGGTGGTGTTTACAATGGTACTTTGGTTGACCCTAATACCTTTGACATGATGTAAATAAATGGTGCGCAAGTAGGGGTGCTAGACTGTTTTTGCAACATATATATAATAAATTGTTGGGATTTTATTAAATTATGAGTTCAGTATGCTTTACGGACTCGTGCTCTCGATTTTTGAAGAAAACGTCATTCCGGACAACTTTCGTGTTTTAACTTTGAGGAGAGTTATTTTATATAGCAAACTTTTCTCACATACCAAGGGACTCATCTCCACCATCCATTTAAAAATAAATCAATGGATGAGATTAAAAGCATTTTATTATTTCACCTATTTTTTATAATTTAAATATCTCTTAAACCGTTAATCGTTAAACAAAAATATTTACATCGTCACGACGAAAGATTTAATTATCTTTCTATAGATTTGGCACTTTGATATACTTTCGAAAAAGAAAAATTTCGCTTTTTCACGCTTTTTTGTTTTTTTTTTTAACGCTTCGAAATTTGCATAAAAAAATCATATATGATAAAACACTAAATTGAATATCAAATGTGATATCAGTGTTAAATCATATATGATATGTAATATCATATGTGATATCATATGTATATCATATGTGATTTTACACTAATATCACATGTGATATTACATATCATATATGATTTAACACTAATTAGTGTTTTATCATATATGATTTATTAATGCAAATTTCAGTAACGTAAAAAAAACGAAAAAACTTAAAAAAAACGTGAAAAATACGGAAAAGTTTTTTTAGTCGAAAGTATATCAAAGTGCCTATCTATAGAAAGATAAATAAATGCTCGTCGCAATGATATATTTTTTTTCGCTTAACGATTAATGGTTTGAAAGATATTAATATTTTTGAAAAAAAATGATGAAAGTGGGTTTTTTAAATTGTTGGGATTAATCTTATCCATTAGATCAAATAAAAATGGATGGTGGAGATTGATCCCTTGGTATGTAAAGAATCTTTTGTCCTCAAATGATCTTAAATCTTTAACTTTTTGATGAAACGGACCAAAAGTGCCTCGAATTGCATGCCCGAACTTTCTGTTATAGAAAGTTTTGACACATTTTCAGCAACTTCTTTAGATCGTATCTTTTGACTCGTGTACTCGTTTTAGGTGATTCAAATTGCTACATTTTCCTTATAAAATCCTTTTTAACAGTATGCAATTAATATTAAAAGTGATAACGAAATATAATGAGTTTAGTAGACTTACAAACTGCTACGTGATGAGAACAGAAATGAGACCAAATGGACTTCTTAAGTGGAACCAAGCTCTTTTCTTCCTCCTAGGCTCTATACTATCCTTACTTGGCTGCTACTAGGACCCTTAGATCAGTGAGTAACTAATTTTGTGTGTGTTTGAGGTGTGGTTCGAATGGTGTGAGCTCAAATGCATGGGAATGGCTTGCTATTTATAGGAGGGAAATGCTATGAAAATGGACACTTGGAAGGTATGTTGAGGTGGTAAGGGACATGGTGAGGTGAAGTATTAAAAGTTGTGTGGTGCATGTGATGGTGATGAGGGTGGCGTGATGTGGTGGTGTTCTTGGCCAAGGGTTTTAACCACAAAATTTGACCATGGTGAAAGTTTGAAGGAACATGATGAGGTGGGGTGAATTTAGGCCTAGTAAATCTTTATGGTTAATAATTTACCATGTAAGAACATGAGGATGGTTTGGATGGTCTTTGGTTAGGATTGAACTAGGTAGTTTCATATGGATCGAATGGGCTTTGTAGGGTGTACCATAGCTATAGTGTGTTGTACATAGGGTTTAGGAGTGTAAGAAACCTAGTTAGGATTTCTAGTTAAATTAGGTTTAAGTTTTAACTATTCTAGGTTTTAGTTTTAAGAAAATAAATAATAAAAATCGATTTGAGGTATAAGTAAAAGAAATTCATTTTGTGATTAGAAAGGTTGTACCTTAGGCTATGTAGGATTGTATTAGGGTTCTGGGGATATAGAAAATGTAGTGTTAAGCCTTTGGTTTTAGGTTAATTTAGTTAAGCTTAAAATAAGTAAAAGTATAGTTTTAAGTTTTATGCATTAGGCACTTGTACATTAGGTTTAGAGACTTGTACTTAGGGTTATTAAGTATAACAAATATATTTTCAAAGCTAGTGCATAAAAGACTTATCATATGTGCTTTATGGTGAGTACACTGAGGTTTATAATGAGCCTTATATAATTATTAAGGTCTTATGCTTTAATGACTTGTACCTTGGACTGGAAAACTTGTACTTTTATATTTTTGTAGAAAACATGTCCCTATTAATTAGGGTTTGTGATTCGTCCACATAAAATCATGGTTTTGTAAGTTTAGGGTTTATACCGGGAGATATCGTAATAGTAGGGTTTTGTGCTTTAAAAGCTTGCACTTTAGCTTTGAAGTGTTGTACTTTAGTATTTATGGTTTACTAAAATCATAGTTATAATAAATTAGTGTTTCGTGTAAATGCTAATAAATGGCTAACATTTAGTTTGAAAGTTTAATAATCGTACGTTAATGAAATAACGTAATGTGACAAATAAAAGTTGAAAACTTTTATAGTTTAACATACAAGGATGTTTGATAATGTGAGTTACGTCACATTAGCTAGAGGTTGTGACCAAATAAATTGATAACGTTCGAAAAAAAATTGTACGTAGAAAAAGGATAAGTGTTCTTTTATTAAAATATTATATTAGTTTAATACGAGGCGAAATTTACCGGTGGTTACAGTCTCACCCCCTTAATTGTAATCTCGTCCCGAGATTCAGTCAGATTTAGTTGTTGAAGTCATGAGGATGAAATGTGGTTTCCCTTGTGAAAGCTTTTAAATTAGAATTTATCGTTTTTACATGTGAATAACACTATTCTGAAGTTCAAATGGGTTTAGGAAAAATTCATTTTGAATGAAGATTGTTATTAGTTTTGAAAATTGACGTTAAAAGCTTTCTTTAATGATGAAGATTTCGGATGAGAATTTGATGGTTATAGAGAAAGTTGTTGAACTTCACTTTTGTGGATGATGAATCGCCAGTGATCCTCGAGTTCATATTCATGTCAAGCTTTCAGATACAAATAAACCCACTGCTTATAATCCATCACTTACATAGAGAGGCGTCCCAAACAATGTAAATAAAGGAATATAAACTTATGGTTCGGCGATTTATAATTTCTTTATTTAAATAAAAAGGCGTCCCAATTCATTCAAATAAAGACATTGTAAAATCATCCTACTTAAGAATTTCTGACTCAACGTTCGTACTTAACTGATGATTTACAAGGAAATTTAGTGCGTAGGTGATTCAAGAGTACGGAAGGAGTATTTACACTTATCTTTAGAGATGGGAGTAAATTTATCAAGGAAAGTTGACATATATTTCAAAATAGTTGGCGAGTATATATTTAACGTAGATAGGGTAAGAATTGTGCAATACACAATGTCTTGGGAAGGTATCATAAATTTGAAAAATGTAAGAGTAGGTACATGCTGGGGAAATGTGATTAAGTCATAATGCCTTAGAATAGACATATGCAGGCATGTTTATTTTGTATAAAGTGATCAGAAGTATATATCAGTATACTAAAGTGTTTTCGTAGCGTAAACTGTCTAGAAGTCACATAATTACCTGGATGATGGAAGGCACGGACAGCGAAAAGGCTATAAAACATTTTTGTGAAAAAAAGTAGTTATAGTTTTGTTGGAATCACTCCTAAACTGTATTTCAAGTATTTATATTTCATATGTAATAGGTAGCTTATCATGGCCTTTATGTTTGTTTAAGGTCTAGCTTATTTAGAAGACCCATAAGATTAGGCCCAAGCTCATATAAGAAAGGATGGGAACTAGGAGTGTTGCCCTAGCTTCCCTCCTATAAATACTCTTGTAAACCCTCATTTGAGGGTTGGTTGTTCAAGTTTTCTTTCTTTCACATACTCCTTACGCATAACCGTATTATTATTGTTTGTGTGTGTTAGATCTTGTTCATCCGCCTCTATCTCTTTCTATATTACTTGTGTTTGTAAAACTAGTGACCTAACAAAGGTATCAATCGCCTACTAGTTGGGTGAATCGTGTTTGTTTTTGAAGTGGGTTTCGGTCCCACGCCTAAAACGCACCTTGATACTTTGGTTCGCTTAAAACTTGTTTTTACATTTTTAATCCAAGATTCTTGTACTTTCAACGCTTTAAGGTGTTAAAATACTTGTTTTTGGCAAAAGTTTCAACCTTTACGCGTGGATATACGCTTTTAAGCTTGTTTTTGGTCTTGGGTGTCGCTCTCACGCGTAACTGCTTAGCCGCTTGGTACATCAAGTTTCACACTTTTGTGCTCTTTTGGTACTATTGTAGCTATTCCATAACAAAATCGGTTTAGAAACACATTTGGGCAAAATCAAAATTACGAGTAATCCTACGCGTATTGAAACCCTAAAATTACGCTGTAAGATTATCCTTGGTTTGATCTTCATTTTCGTGGTTTATTCCGTGTTTCTTACTTGGATAAGTCCGAAAATACGTCGACTTTGGATATCTTTTGCACCGTGATAGTGTAAAGATCATTTGGGAAAACCTTAAACTTACGCGATAAGCATAAGCTACGTAGAAATCCTACGCATAAGATTCACTTTACGCAGAAACTTAGGTCTACGACAAGGTAATCCTACGCCTAACTTTCACGCCTAACTTTTGTCTACGACAACTTTAGTGTTTTTCCTACTTACGCGAAGCTAAAACCCACGCGTAACTCCTTATTGTTACGCGTAACTTTGGTGTTTTTACGCATAAGTGCTACTTGGTTTCTTATCTTTCTACGCCTAAGGACACTTCATCAACAAAGGTTCATTCGACTACAAAGATCCATTTTACTACACAAGTTTAACAACATGTCCCAACCACCATACTCTAACTATTTCCTCACACTTATAATCATCAACAACAACAACAATTAACTCCACAACATCAACAATGGAATCAACAACAAGCAATTTATCAACAAAAATTTAATCAAGAACATACTCCACAAATTGGTGCAATTCCACCACCACAAATGGTTCAAACACCACCAAGCCTTCAAGTTCAACCCTACACAAATGATTTCAATCAACATCCATCAAGGAACACTATGAAGGAACCCACTTGGTTTGCAAAGATGTGTGAAGCTTTAAGCGACCAACAATCAATTCATGAAGCCGGATCACTGATAGACCTCCAATGCTCACTCCAGAAACTACGATCAATGGGTGATAAGGTTCTTTAGGTTTTGTGATCCAAGAAGCCACATGGAAAGTTCTTAAAGAAGGTTATCTTGAAGGTCCATTTGAGATGCCTCTTGTCATTGTACTGAGATCCAACTGCTGTTCCACCAAGAGATGAACAAACCAACATTGCTATCAAGCAGATCTAATTGCTACGTAACTTCTACACTATGAAGTCGATGAACTTGCAATGGAATACATCCTCTTAGGATTACCAAACCCAATTCTTCGTAGTGTTGATGCTCAAAAGACCGCATAAAAATGTGGGATCATATTCGCCTTCTTATGGAAGGATTTGTACTCAATCGGAGGATTTTGAATCCAAAATTTACTTGGCTTATGAACACTTCATGATTGAACCTGAGAGACACTAGAGTCATATCATCATCGATTTTCGACATCATCAATGATTTGGATAAACACAACATCATCATGCCAAGAATTGCAGTGAATACTAAGTTCTGAGTAGTCTTGGTCCCGAATGGGAGAAGTATGTCATTTTTCTCCGTCAAGCAAAGAATATGCATCATTCTACTTATGGATTGTTGTACGATTACTTGAAGCCTCATGAAAAGGAAGTTGATCGAAAGGATTCTCCGTGCTCAAATTGCTAAACAATACATCCGGATAATCAACAACTTGCCTTGTATGCTCAATGTAATTATCCTCTCAACCAAAGAACTCAACCAACTCGCTTCAAACACACCTTCACAAAGAACAACCTTAACAAAATCAACTCGGTTCCATACAACAACAAAGAATGCTCAAAGGATTTGTGATGATTGCTAATGCTTTTGGTCGTTAACCAACAAATCCAACAATCAGATTCGCTCCTCATCTAACACACGGACTCAAGCTGCTGAACAATGGACGTGTTGAAGTTCGAATCGTGATTATGGTCGCCGATGGGCGGTGGTCAAGGGTTTAATGTCGTGG
The DNA here is from genome assembly GCA_022545495.1 of Chrysanthemum lavandulifolium. NCBI lineage: Eukaryota > Viridiplantae > Streptophyta > Magnoliopsida > Asterales > Asteraceae > Chrysanthemum > Chrysanthemum lavandulifolium. The sequence continues at coordinate 231,406,772 of CM040241.1, read as the reverse complement.
TAGGAATAACAATGAGCTCAAGTGGTGGAACAGGAAATGCCGTAATCGGTTAAATGGTCTTAGATGCTACAACCGCAATGAGAAGGACACCGCTAATGCATGCCCAAAGCCAAGGACTAGGGGCAGTGCTTACTTCAAAGAGGCTTTACTTTTGGCTCTTAAGGATGAAGTCAGGATCTCTCACGCATAAAGAATGTAACTTTATGGCGATGCGCACTCGAGATGATGATATGGAGGACTTGCAGCCAATGCAAATTAGTTATGTTGATGGCTAATATGCAAGAGTTACACATGAGTGAAACAGCACAAGAGTGACATCGATGGCTTGTCTCAAAATTCAACAAACCATCATCATATCTCGAACTAATATCTCCACAATATCAATCCGCACGACTTTAATGTTCAAAATGAGTCATCTACATCTCATTCGCCAATTAATAAACCTCGTAGTCACATTTGACGCATCAAGATGACCTTATGGTTTCCTTGATAATCAAATTGACTCGTGGTTATACTTGAGGATCTAAATAATGATCATGTTGTGACTCACGCTGAACACGATGAACCTTTGCCTCATCCGCATCTTGTTCATACTTAAAGACCAACAATCCCAAATTGCTGAATGTGTTGCATTAAATCGCACCTTAAAAGTAAAATGCATCGCTAACCAAGGATTTTGAATGCTTACAAATGCAACTCAACTTTTCAAAACTCAAGAAAATCAGGAAAAAGGTTTTGAAGCCGCTTTGCAAAATCTCATCAAAACGAAAAATATTTAGAGAAACAGATGTGATCTAGCCGCAAGAATGCTTTGTTGCCCGAATTAGAACAATCAAACATGAACATAAAAAGCAAATTAACGCCTCACCTTGGAAAATCAAAAGCTAAGGTGAGTTGTTAAATTGTCAAAACAGTTCTCCGTGATACAAAAGCATTCAACTAATCGGGTAGATGCCCTTCTTGAAGAAATTATCGGCTTGCAAAACAAACTTAAAGAGTTTAAAATCATGTTTACAAACATGGTGAATCAAGAATTTTATTGAAAAGTTTACCTTAAAACCCAATCCAAAAGGATATGGAAAAATCTAGTCGACATAAACTAAAGCTTTCACTAAAAACATTCAAACCAACTCCTCAAGTTTCCAAAGGCGTAATACAAAATTGATAATATCAGCATATGAGTGTTGTTGAATATCATCGCCAAGAGGAATTAGATGCGTAAGACGAGTCGATCAAAATTAAAAACGTTGTTTACAACAAACCTTTAATTATAAAAACGCGGTCACTTCACACACCAACGGATTCTTCTAACACACCAAGGGTTATCATCAAAACATCCGAGTCTTCTACTGTTAATCCCAAAATGCAGATTATGCACAAACTTATGGTCCTTTACCTTCAATTAGTGAAGTAAACTCAAACCCGAAAATCGAAATATTCTTAGATATTTTGACATTTTCATGGTCGACCTCAAAATTTTACAACATGAGATAGAATATCGCTCAAATCAAAATTGAACACTTTCAATCGCCTCGCGAGAACAAAGAGACATTTTTCTAAAAATCTTTTACCTAATGTTAAAAACTTGAAAATTTGTGCATTAGCTTGGGAACGGATTTTCATAAGGAACTTGAACTATGAAGGTCGTTTTGAAAATGTAAACATCTATTTCTAATACTAAACGAAAAAGAAACTTTTGAGAAAAGATGTTGATCGACTCTTGGAAGACCTTATCCAGGCCGATGTCCATAATGTTGTGTTGTTTCATTCTTTGCCATATGCATCCGATTATATCTCTACGATATTGTTGAAAATGTTGTAATCATGAGAACACCGATAATGTGCTTCGGATCGAGTCTTTAAAAGCGAAAATAAACGATTACTCAACGAATTTACAATGCCAAACGTCGTCTTCATTGGTGTGAAAAGATATTCACAATCATCAACTTAGCTTTCAAAAGAAAATCGCCGGTTGAGTGCAAAATCTTCCGATCCTAAAATTGAGCAACTGGATGATCAAAACGTGTCTTTGAAAATCAAATCTCAAAATATGAACAAGAACTTTCAAAAGTTAAACAGAATATGGTGTCATATTTGATTTGCTCAATAAGACTCGTCATGAAGCATCAAACGAACTTGATCACTATCTTGCTCACACTAGAGAAGTCATGAATTTTGATGGTAATATTCGCTCAAAATCAAGATTTGATTCACACTATCTCTAAGTTAAGAGAAATGTTAGGAAAGTATGAACAACTTCCGCCTACCGTGATTAAGAGATTAGCACCAATCACACTTAGTAATCGTGAACCTAGAATCCCTAACGCCAAATCACAAGTTGCTAATGTGTTTCCTCTACTAAAACAGAATAGTTGCATCTTTCCAAACGTCCGCACTTCACGCACCTAGAGCACTCAATCGAAGAATAGGAAGTTGCACCTAAGAAAAGATCAATAAGGAATGCTAAAGTAGAAGAACACCCTAGGACTATGAATAAGACTCACGTTGCTTCCACTATAGATGTTGCATCCGCAAATGTAATAGAAATAGTGATGTAACGAATGCTAAACCTTTGAGCACTTTTGATATTCATCGATGCACCTTGTGTTATTTGTCGAAAAGTATGAATTCGATTGTCATGACAAATGTGTTGCTAAAGCTATAATCTCTCATTTACGGAATCCTAAGAATCGGAATACCTCTAGCCCACTAATCATTATAAGTCATCGTGCTTGGTAGACCGCTTCTTTAGATTCTAAGGCAAGCATTGTCACATCGTAGCTCCAGCTTCACCTCCTAAGAATGTAGTACCACCTAGTGCATTCACTAAGACTAAAGCAAAGAGTAGTTATAGATGGCGAAATGGATATATAACACACTAGGAT